>JAOWBL010000002.1:12289072-12300947 GCA_028564865.1 Zenarchopterus dispar
TAGATAGATAGATAGATAGATAGATAGATAGATAGATAGATAGATAGATAGATAGATAGATAGATAGATAGATAAGTTTGTTTTGTTTGTTTTTGTTTTTTTGTTTATTTTTTTTTTGTCTCCTGGAGGATCAGTGACACAAAGATAACTAACACAACAATAGTATTTTAAGCCAGTAATTCTAACTCACTATTTGCCAACCTCCTCCAAGAGTAGACATTGTTCATCCACAGATTAGCAACAGTAACTTAGCAAGGCAAACCTGTCAAAGTCTTGTTTTTTTTTCTAGGTAATGAAATAATGTATGTGCGAGCCTTTTTTTTAATTTTTTTTTTTTCTCGTTTGTGTTGGGCTTAGCAGGCAAGCTTTTGGAGAAAGTAATGTCTACAATTTTCTCATCAGCAATAAAATGTGAAAACACTGCATTTACAGTCCTATTTAAGTAAAAAGTACACAAGTATTTTCCCCAAAAAACATGGACTCTCTTCCAGCCCTGCACTACTTGCATTATTAGATTATTTAGCCTCACACTCTAAACTAATATACCCCAATACTGATAAAAAAAAAAATAAAACCATAAAATCTGTGCATATAGGTGACTTCCTGTGGGATGTCGCTACAGAGGTTTGTGTACAGCTACTGGGAAATAACTACTAGTAATCTCAGTTTGCTTTGCAATCTTGTATTTAAAATCGAATCCTAACCCAGCCGCAATGATCCTGTATGAGTACATAATTAAATAAAGATGACGAGACAGTTAACTGTAGGGATCACTAAGAAAGATGGACAGAATTTGTTCAATGTTATGAGGAGCTCACATCCTCTTACCAAGAAAAGAAGTGAGTGAATTCAGACCAGTAAAAGACTTGGGTATTATGAAAGTCTCTGCAGTGCCCATTTAATGTCTTAAAATCAAAATCTTGAAAAACATTTTGCCCACAGAACATAATATGTACATCTAAAGATTCACATGCATGTAGATTTTGTTTTGAATGAACACTGGACTTGTCAAGGTACATCAGCACATGCAGTAATTCAACTGTAAGAATATTGGCATGCTCTTACAATTTTTCAGCATATTTGAGAGCAAATTTCTTGATATAATCAGCAAAGTTCAAGGAAACATGACCAGTGTGAGTAATGTCTTATGGAGTAATTTTTCAGTAGCTGTCACTTTGATTATGCATGACAGGTTGTAAAGAAAATAGCATTGTCTCCAACATTATTACTGACTGATACCAGTGAAACTAATGTTACCACCATTCTGCTAATACTGTCAGGAAAGACAAGCTTAATTACTAACATCTAAAATCTGGTGTCACTCATAACTATTTCCAGCTTATGTTCTTTACACATCTATTTACAAACTCTGTAATATGGAATAGTTGATGAATATTTTTTATGGTTGAAGGATTTCATTATTGAGTCAAAAATAAGTTACAAACAAAATGTATGCTTATTCAAAAAGTTTATTAAAATCTCATGATTGCTGACCACATTTCTGCCCTCTGGATATGCGCATATCAAATAATGTTCGTAAGCAAGAAGCTTGTCTATTTTTTTATGGTGTTTCAGAGTTAATTTCCTGGAAGTAATTTCTTGAGTAATCTGCTGGAAAACCATTTAAAAATCCTGATGACTTGTCCTGCAGCTCCTCTATTTTCTCTATTCAGAGGAAACATTTATGTGTGCAGGAGCAAATAGCGCCTCACTTACTGTTTCAAGTGGGGATTTGTTTTATGTAGCTAAAAAATATGGTTTACAAAAAATAGAAGTTTTTGAACTAATTTGTATTTATTCTAATAATCTGAACTTTTATGAGTAATGAGTAACTCAGTTGTATCATAAGTGTGTTGATGTAGTTGTTCCGAGATTAACTAGATTTGAAAATTAAATAATGTTTACAAAAATAAAATAGGGTGGTCATTTTTTTTTATTTAACAAAGTGTTTGAAGAAGTGAAATTTCCATTGCTCTACAAATAATAAATATGAAAATAATGTCATGAAAAATACAGAAGTTAACTTGGCAAAGGAACATTTTGAAACGTTCATGCCACTGAGTTGCTGCGTTTTCTAGTACACACCATGTCTTCCCAGTTTTATTGTTTCTGTCAGTGTGTTGGAGAAAATATAGTTTGATAAAACCAAAAGTAATATGTTACATGCTGTGATATTTTTCTTCTGATATTTATGAGAAAACAGGTCAGTGTTGTGGTGGTTAGCCAGTCGCCCCACAGAAGAAGGTTCCATGATGTCTATAACTGTGTCTGTGTGGGTTTTTTCCAGACTTCCTCCCACAGTCCAACATGCTTGTTAGGTTGATTTGTGATTCTTTGTGAATTAATGTGTGTGATGGTTGTGTGTGATGGCTGGGAGACCTGTCCAGAGTGTACCCTACTACTCACACAACGACAGCTCAGATAGGCTCCAGCCTCTCTCTGTGACCATGAACAAGATTAATTGGTACAGAAAATGGATGGATGGATAATATTTGGAATGCTAGAATTAATTAGCTCTACCCACCACTCCATAGCACTATTTTATTTATATATCTTGTACTCTATGTTGACATTTTGTCTGGCACATCCAGTCTTTTCCCATGAGATGATGAATCACTTAAGCTCACTATCAGAAGGCTTTTTAAAAAAAATAATACCACTTTTTTCACTCACCTCATACACAGAGTGCATAAGCTAAGCTATTAGCTAACTGAAAACAGCTGATGAATTCAGCTCAAAGCAGCTGCCTCCCGTCTGGCCAAATAAATAGTTGTCCAACTCAAAATGATTTGCCGTTCGTCTCCATCCCTCTAAAGTCAAGAACCCATAATTTCAAAAGCTTCTAAAAGTTTGAAGTGTTTAATTACCGCCTTTCACAGAGCAAACATGATTCAGCAGAAAAGTCAGAAAGATGTAATTTATTGTACTTATTGATATTACTCATACGATTTATGAATTGTTAGTCAGGCTGTATTTTTTTTCTGTTCCAGGACATTAATTATAAAAATGATTAAGCACACACCTGCACGCTCACAGTCTCCATCTGTATGAGTTGACAGTGGCTGTTGAATGTTATTGATGGCCCAGTGTCTACAGTTAAGGTTATTGCATCAGTTCTCATCGGTTTACAGGAGCTGAGCCTGAGAAGTTCTCTATTCAGACAGCGCCCATCAATCACAGACATCTGCTCTCTGCCTCCACACTGCCCTGCCTGTTCCCCTCGCAAATAAAAAAAAAACCTACACAGACACACTTCTGCCTGACTTGCCCTTTAAACTCATTCCTGGGCTCATATCATGCGTTACACAGTGTGTCTTCTGATGACATCACTGAAAGCATCCTAAGGGTCATTTCTCATATATGCAGAATGTTGACTCTCTTGGTCTTTGGAAGGCATTCTCTGTGGTTGAAAATGCACAGCCGAAATGTTTCAGTGTTTTTCAACAAAAGGACAAAAGAGACAGATTCTCTTTGGGCTGAACTCTGCATGACATTTCTAAATCTGCATATATGATTAAAAAGCGAGCCACAGCCAAAACCTTCCCATTTAAATGTCCGTTGAGCCAATAATTTGTGTCTCTCCCTGGTGTAGGACACATTGTTGTCTGCTGTGTGTGTCTCCACTTTTGCTCTAGTTTTCCTTGCTCAAGGCTTGGCCGTGGGACTTGCCTAGAGCTGGGGTCACCATTAATAACAAATGCCACCTTCTGTCATGACCTACAGCGTATTTAGACACACATAACACACCAAGTAGTAAGTACATCCCCAAAAGAACACACCAGGCAAAGTTCTTCTCATTGATCCATCTAGTTTTACTGCTTATCTGGATGCACGTCTCGGGGACAACACTTTGAGCAGGGATCCCAAAACCTTCCCTCTCCTCAGCCACCTCACCAAAAGAAGGCTTTTCCAAGCCAGCAGAAAGATGCAATGTCTCCAGCAAGTCCTGAATCTGCCCCAAGACTGCCTTCCGATCATATACTCCTGAAAACACCTCTCTTACAAGGGCGAGCTCAAACCATGGTCAAACTATCTCAGCTGTCTTCTTCCAGTGTCAAGGACAGAAGCTCAAGTCTGTGTCCCTCACTTTGAAGAATGCTCAGTTCAGCAGCTTGTATTATTAATCCTGTTCTTTCAGTCATATATATATATATATATATATATATACATATATATACATATATATATATATATATATATATATATATATATATTTATACATATATATATACAGACACACTCATACATATGAATCAAAGACAGCTTACCTGTTTTTTATACTAAGGTCTTGAATCTTGACTTAACTTGTTATGTCTTGTTCAGAATTGTTAGGAAAGGGCTAATGGTACAAATTCAAATATATTTAATTACTACTTAAATCATGACCATGACTCCAGACTGGAGCGTAGATTGATTGGTAAATCGAGAGCTTTGCATTTATGTCTCTTTTCACCACAACTACTGTAGAGTTGCCCAAATCAGTCTGTCAGATCTCTCATTCTGTCCACCATAGTCCACCCCTGCCCCCCACCACTCCCTCACCCCCCACTGAGAAGCACGGCTTTGGACTTGGAGGTGCTAATTCTTATCTCACCTGAAATGCAAGCATATTCAGTAACAGCTGGAGAGCTCCACTTGAGGAAGCCGACAGGATCACATATCTGCAAACTGACCCACAGAAAACCCTCTACTTGCGTGGATGGCTTTATAAGCTCATAATTTACTGTGCTATTAAATAGACTGTAATAAATGAATGCACACCGCTTACCTTTATCTTCTATGACAAAACTGCATTTATTGTATTTGTTCACACTAGTAAGCTCTTAATTCAGGCAAACTAAACATGTCTCACCTTGTGTTACATACATATATAAATATCAATAAAAGTTCTGCCCAGTGTAGCTGTGGCATTCATAGAGTCATCTTAGCTCTGTATTGCTTCCTATTGTTGAGTAGATCTGAGTTTTTCAACAGTTCAGTCTTGAGCTTACCTGTTTTTTTTTATACTAAGGTCTTGAATCTTGATTAACTTGTTATGGCTTGTTCAGCATTGTTAGGAAAGGGCTAATGGTGCAAATTCAAATATTTAATTACTACTTAAATCTTGTCTTAATGATCGGCAGCCTTCCTCTCCTCTTATTAGCTGCCCAGAGCTCTATTGCATTGATCTTTGTTCATCAAGCAGGATAAGGCTAAAGAATGGCAAAGCACATTGCGATAGCTTTTTAGTTTTAAAATGTAAATAAGAGCTGGCAGCTGAAGACAAGATGTCGAAGAACTGCTTATGGGATTGCTTTGAAGGTAAACAGAAACCCTCCTTTTACTGAGAAATATCCTCAGAGGGATTGATTGACTGTCTCTGGGGTGACTGTACTACTGTGCAGCAACACATATACAAGATTTAGTGAGAGAAAGTTGCAAATGAACATCTAAACAAATTTGATGCACTTTGGAAACAAGTCCTGTGATGTTTCTCTTCTTGGGGGCCTTGCGATACAAATGATCATGTCATTTGTACAGACTTTGATGACGAACTGATGATGATCCATTAATTGGAATCACTTGTGTTGATGCAAGGCAATATCTAAAACATGCTGGACAGCTGCCCTTGAGGACTGGATGTTGACATTTGGGATTTAGAGTTTTTAAGTAAGAATCACTTCTGGGTAAAACACTGAGTCCCACATGTCCCTCAGTATACACCTTGAAAAATAGCTGGTCCCTACTATTAAAGAATAAAAACCCTTCAACGGTCACTCAATAAATTTGAAACTGAGAAAAGGAATATTACATGTAATTTTACATATTACTGAACATTGTCTAATGAAAATCAAACATCCCATCTGTACCTGCTTACTTCTACTCGGGATCACAGCGGTTCAAGTTCTCTTCAGATGAAAGGCAGGGGTCCACCCTGGACCCCTGGACACAGCCCATCACAGGGGAATGTCTTGAATCTGCGTGTGTAAAATGGAACTGCAAGGCTTTTGGTTCAAAATTTACTGCCTAGTGTTAAGTTTGGTCTTAGTTGCAGGTCATGGGTCCACCAACCAGATAATGACCCAAAAAGAGCTAAAAAGACCTAACAATGACAAAGAATAAAACATTGGACTGTTCTGAACTGACCCTCCATTAACCCAAATCTAAATCCTATTGAACATCTGTGGAAAAGGTTGAAACATTTAATTGTTTGTTCTTGTTTTTATAATTACTTGAAATGTTTTAGGTCATGATTTGCCTTAAATTGAGGTTGCACATTAATTTGTTCTTTCAGAAATGAACAGAATCAGAGCAGTGACGTCAGTCTGATGAATATCGTGGTTTTCAGAGTTTACATAGCTGACTAAAAGAAAAAATATTCAAATTAGCCCTGTCTCAGAAATACCGCACTCACACCCTCATTCATTCCTGAAGAAGCAGAGAGAAAGGCGAAGCACATTTTAATCAAACCCAAGTCAAAGATTCTTTTAAAACTGAGACAAATAAAAATGAGGTCTGGTTGCTCTGATTTCCTGCGAGCCTATTTTCTCTCTTTCCTGCACAAGGTCAAACACTTTTAACTTAACTGTCTCCGGTATACTGCTGAGATATTCTACTCTCAGTCCCTCTCTCACACACACAAACATTTACAAAGCAGGTTCCTGTTTGCCTGTGACAAGCATTTGATTTTCTACCTCTCCTCTGCTCATCCTTTCAGATCGTTGAACAAGGAAAGAATGCAAAGAGCTACCACTACATCCTGGCCAACTTGGTAAGAAACCATCACAATGATAACACTTTTTTATGTACATTACTTGACTAAATTGCCCACATACTTCTCTTCATATTTTTTAATATCTCCATTGAATTTGAATCCCTAGTAAATTAAGCTTTTAGCAGCATTCCAGACTTTCAGTACTTTATCACTAGTTTAATAGAGTTGTGTGTCCCCGATAAATTAGGGTGGAACTATCTGCCGTTACATCTTCTCATTCCATTTTCCACTTCAGCTATTCTATCTCTGTCAAAGCCGAAGAAATAACAGCAGCTCAGCAGTAGACAAAAGCACAAGGGGGAGGTTGGGGGAGTGGGGGACCGGTGGCAGTCAGAGACAAAAATCTCTCCAGACTCACAGTGACAGAAAAGGGTCAGGCAGGCAGTGTATGCAAGCTAAATCCATTAGCTTCTTTTTGCCTGCTGCCATTTTCTGTACCATACATGGTATGTGGACCACTACAGCTCTCTCTGTACTGAATGAAGACGGAACCACCAAAACCAACAGAAGCTGTGGCAATGACATCATTAATATGCAGCAGCTGGCTTGAACAATTTCTGCCTGCTGAGGTTTTAGATTGGCTCATTCTCTCTCGTCTGGCCAGTTTGCCAGATTTAATTTCAAATGATAAGGCTCGGGTAATACGAAAGGCTGATCGACAAAGTGGCCGCAGCCATTTATAATGGCCCCATTAAAAGGCTTGTACGAAAAAAAATAGACAATTTCTTTGTCCTTGCACCTTAAAATTGTGCTAACTCACTCACTAGTGTGCATGACTGCACTTGTGTTTCTACACCTGAACAGGGCAAAGTTTGAATTTCAGTCAGAACTTAAATGTAACAATATCTGTTGGAAATGCGCACTCTTGCATGTCCAACATTAGCAAAGGCTGGTTTCTGTAGTAACCTTTTCATCACGCTTAGCAGCATTAGCTCATTCACGAGGGGAACACAAGTCTGACTGTTCTGCTGAGAAATATGATTATCTAGCAACAAATATTAAATCAGAAGGATGGCGGAGACAGAAAGAGACCAACTTCTCTTTGATTGTATAGATATTGAAGCTCAAAACCAGTGAAACAGGCATTTTTATAAGACAGCTAGCAAAGAGAAAATGCAGAAAATCATATGCAACAGGACAGATAATGTAGGAGCAGAGAAGAAAGAAACAGCTCTGAACGCTGCGTGCTCACAGACAGATGCCTGGTTAACCAGTGACGATGCAGAGAGACACATTTTCTACTCATCAGTCACAAAAAAAGAAAAAAAAATCCCCCCTGCTCTTTCACCCATTCCCACTTGTCTGCATCTCCGTCTCATCTCCCTGCAGGCTGAAACTACATCGTCTCTTCTCTGCCTTCTAACTCACTGACTCTCAAAACAGTCACATAAAAGTCAGAGGAAAGACTAAGTTGAAAGTTCCCTTACAATAAATCTCCTTTCTCTTCATTCTACTGTGCGTATTGCGTGGGAAGCATTTTTCTTAGTAGTCGCTCAGGTTTTGACCCTGCCATTGTTAACTGCAGCCTATGAAAGCTCAGCTTGTACAGATCAGCCCTGGACCTCTCCCACCATGAAATGAGTTTTTCTTTTTACTTTCTCACTGCTTTTGTCCCTCAGGAAAGACAGCTATGAAGTCTGTTCAAAGGGAACAACCTTGCTAAGCATTTTCTTTTTCATTTAGATTATACAAATACAATTTGCACTTAAAATAGTAACAACAATACAGTGATTTTGTAAAATTACCCTCTGATGTAAGCTGTCACTACCTGCAGTAGTTGCAATCCACTTTGGATTGTAACTACTTGAAATGCCCACCTTCCCACCTACATGCCTGCTACTCCATTATAGCATAATTTATCCAGTTATGACCAGTTCACTTACGTGGTTTTGCTTATTCTTGCCCCTGTTTTGTTTCAGTCATTTTAGATGTAATACCTCCTGTATGATGTGAAGCCCAGCATCAGTTGGTGTAGTTTATTTGTTGTTAGTTGTTTCTTTTAATGATCACAAAATATCACAAACCTGTATGAAATTCAAGAAAATACTTGTCAGGTTTTTAAATAAAGGAGAAAATAAAACTCTGATCAGTAAGGCACAACTATGAGCATCTGCAGTTTTGTCTATTTTTTTTTCTTTTTTTTCATTCAGTCCTGTCTAAATGGCACAATCTTTGAACAACTAAATACACACAAGTTGGTATTGATCTGTGTCAAGAGGCTGCTAATTTCTTCCAAGGAAACATCAATCTAATCACCCCTCTGGAAATGTTAAAGGAAGTATTCACATCAGTCACTTCAGTAAAAGTACGAATGCCACCTGTTGAACATCCTGCCGTGAAAATATTACTAAAATGAAAGTATAGGCATGTTTAAAAAAGTGCACTATAGATAAGAATGACAGTATTTAATTAAGTGAATGTGACTCATGCCAATGGCACATTTTTATACATATACTATACTTTTATAAACATAGCATTATGTTATTAAATTGTTTATCATCTATAAGCATCATCTTACGTAAGTTCTTCAAATGTTTATTATATATATGTGTGTGTGTGTGTGTGTGTGTGTGTGTGTGTGTGTGTGTGTGTGTGTATTTATGTTGCTCTCAAGCAAAAAGTGTTGTTTCCCTTTGCGCTACGCACATTACAGGCCACTGGTTAGGAATCCCTGAATCAGATGAAATGAAGCATCTGCAAAATGCCCATATCAACATCAAGGATTGTTGCTATGACTACAGTCCCCTAATTCAAGCTGTCCTCCATGGAGACAATTTCTAATAGCCATGAATCTGCCTAAATGGCATCTGTGTGGGTTTCCCACTGCTTTTATGCTGCCACGTTGGCGACAGCCGTGGCTGGAGACATTGTGTTTTTGGCTGTCCATCGTTCCTAAATCCATTCATTCCTAAATCCATCCTATTGTCATGAGAGCGGTATCTCTGGAATGGATTAGAAAAATTTCTTCAAATCTGGTCGTAATATTCATAATACTCTCACCTCATGTCCTCTTCTTGTGTGTCCATCTCATGTTTATAAATCCAGAACATCAGTAGTCCCAGCCTAAGGGATGAATGTAGATTTTAATAGACAAAGTCAAAGAGCTCTGAGATCTTGGGGTAGTCTAACAGGATAAAGGTGATAAAAAATTTTATTTCAAGGGTAAAAAGTAATGAATTTTTGTTCCACTATAATGTTAAATGGAAACATTTATTTTGTCAACATTTTATGTTTGAATCTGATCCTGAACTGGTGACTCATTGGTGCTCAATATGTGTGTGTGTGTGTATATATATATACATATATATATATATATATATGTACACACACACACACAAGTCCAGCATGTTTGTTTGTTTTTGTTTTCTTTTTTGTTGTGTCCTAATGTGCCACTTTTCTCTTTTAATCTTTGTGCCTGCTTTGCCTGCTGTGTCAGGGTTTCCTGGACATTGACCTGACCGACCTGAGGAAGGGTGGTGCCAACATCACCGGCTTTCAGCTCGTCAACAACTCAGAGCCGACTGTGAGCCGCATCGTTCAGCAGTGGATGGAGTTTGACAACAAAGACTCCAAAATGCTCAAAAGTGGACTCAAAGTAATGTCTTCTTACTTTATGTGTATTTTTCTTCTCTTTTATTATCGTCTTCATTTTATATTTGTAGTTATGAAGTAGCATATCGCTATCACATGTATTTTTTTAGGGTAGAGTTACCTCTATAAAGAAAGTTGTTACCTCCCCCAGTCACACTGTGTGCATCTGTGATCAGCATGTTTGAAAAAGTTGTGAAAAGCTCCCGAGTGTGGACAGATTCTGAGGCTTGGATTTATGCTGTTAAATGAAAGATATGAAAAAAACTCTGTTTAAAAGCATACTTAGGTCTTTGAAATCACTGCTATGTCAATAACTTGTCACCGTATTTGGGGCCACCTACGTCTGAAAGTAATTCAGTAATCCGATCAGATTTTCAGGGCGGTGTAACACCATAGACCCAGCACAAAATAAAAATGTCCAGCCTGGCCGTCAATATTTCTTCACAGGATCCTATCTTATTTCAGTAGGTAGTATAAAGTAATATTAGTATCAGACATCAAATTCAAAGGAGGTGCACCATGTAGAAGGGTACTTGGAGTTATGATGCTGCCTCCACACCTTAAAAAGAAACACTTTAAAAAGAGGCTTTTAGGAGGCTGTATACTAGTTGTGTTTTGATTGCTGCATCATACAGATATATTAATAAGACCTAAAAAAGTTCTTTAAAAAAGTGTCTTAAAGGCTATTGGAGGGGTATTTGTACTGTCCAGCGATCTAAACCTGGTTTCAGATTACACATTTGAGTGTTTAGTGGCTCAAAAGTTTGAATGTAAACGTAAATTTATTTAAATTGAGGTTTAAAGTTGAGCTGATTTGAAATGTGGCTGATTTAAAAAAAATTGAAGGTATATGTGGATCAATACTCCTCTACTGCTGTAATATTTCTCCTCAGATTTTATTGATGCTGCCTCTATTTGACTGATTTGCAGTACACGGGTGCGCTAACGTATGACGGGGTGAAAGTCATGTCCACAGCTTTCCAGAACTTAAGGAAACAGAGGATAGACATCTCTCGGCGGGGGAACGCCGGGGAGTGTCTCGCCAACCCACCAGCCCCGTGGGGACAGGGCATAGACATCCAGAGAGCCTTACAGCAGGTCTGTACACATGAATGGAGGCCAGTCAACGTTCACACACTGGCTCATACACAGACCCGCCGCGGACACACGCAATTTCTCGACTGGCACATTGGCTAACAGCTCCTGAGTCGGAGCTGGCTGAACAAATTAGGTCTCATTCTGTCGTGTAAAGTTCACATTAAGTCATAGGAGAGCTCCCCAGTATCAAATGTGACATCACAGCTAGTAAACAAAACCTGCAGGCAATATTCCTCAGCTGTGATCATCATGGGATATGACATCAGCAATTGAGTTTGGAAATGTAATATTTGGCAATGGAAATGGTAATGCTGGACTGTCTGAGACTTCTTGAACTCATGGAGACAGCCAGACACACTCATGCATATGTATCAAAGACAATTATCTGCGTTGTTGTTGTAATTATATGTTTAAAATGTTAAAAGTTGGGAT
>JAOWBL010000002.1:12301047-12340813 GCA_028564865.1 Zenarchopterus dispar
ATGACTCTTGTATTTACATAGACTTTTTGACTTTTGGTTCTCTGTCAGTAGCATGAAAATCCAACAGTTAATGTTTTTTATTGTTTTCATCTGCAACATATATACATTTGGAACAGTAAAGGTTTACCACTTTGGCCCATTCTTCCTGGAAGCATGTCTTCATGTGTGCAACAGTACAGGGTTGTTCTTGTTGTTTTTTTTTAATTAAAAGTCTCCACACATTTTCCACTGGGGATACAGCAGGAGCGTAAGCATCTCTATTCAATTCTTGTATTCTCCTCAGCCATGCCTTTTCAGAATATTATTTTGTACTGCATTTTTGAAAAATGCATGGATATCCCTGGAAAAGATGGCATCTTAAAGGCAGCATAAAATCGAAATTCTCTTAAATCTCATTTTACTTTTCTGCTTTAACATTGCCATCACTAAAGTGTGAATTACTTTTTCCAAGGGCAATGATACAACCCCATATCATCACACACACTGGCGTCTGGACTTGTTGATAACAGTCTGGGTGGCCCTTTTTGATCGGGAACACTGATTTGTCTTACACACTTCCTCTGTATGACGGTCCCTTCCAGATCCCTCTGAACCCAGAGACATTAACGGCACTTCTGGACAAGGTTAACATAAGGCTTCTTGTTTGCACAGTAAAGTTTTAAGCAGCATTTGTGAAGGTGATTGGGGGAAGAAAAAAATACATATATATCTTAGGAGTAAAAGTCACATTGTTACAACTTTTTTTTCTGATTTGGACTTGTATATATAGCTCCAGTCATGTGTTTGAAGCCCAAGGCTTCGTCTGCAGAGTGGCTGTGCAGAGGCCTGCTCAGAGTCAGTCTAGCCATCTGCCTGTGGACGGAGTGAAGATTGAGGCAGCGTTCGCTCAATTAATTCCATCATGCAGCCAAGACAAACACATTGCACTGTACGCATACACGCATGCCATCTGTCATTCACCTCCACAGGGATCTGAGTTCTGTGGACTTTCACAAATGAATACTATACAAACACATGCAACCTATTCTCAACATGCAGTGCATTGTAAGTGTAATACACTTGCAAATTATGAAAAAGTGCTGCATGAATACCAAACTTCACTTGCCCATCTGCTAGAGGAGTTGGAGCCTTTGAATAACCTGCAAACACACAACTGTTACCTCATTCACCCATCTAACACCATTAAGTTTGCTGATGACCCCACCATTATATGTGTCATAACAGACAACAACTAAACAGCCTGCAGAGAGGAGGTCTGTCATTTGGTTGGACTCATGTGCACTTAGCAACCTGGATCTCCACACCATTAAGAGCAGAGAAATGATCATGGACTTCATTAAGCCTCTGGTTCTGTTGAATGTCTTCCTTGCAGCCATTAAGCATGCACTAACTGACAGGTGCATGGTGTGGTATGGCAGCTGCGTTGAGCAGAACTGGAAAGATCTGAGGCGGACGGTGAGGCCATCTCAGCATGTAGCTGATGGTTAGAGAACATTTATGGTTTCTGACTGCAACAGAAAGCCAGCAGCGTTATAATGGACCTATTCAACGCTGGATTCTGGCTTTTCTCCTACCTTCAGGGAAAGAGTAGACAGCCACCAAGTTGCACCCTCTGTCACCCCGCCTGCCTCTCTGTATCAGCTGCAGAAGTCTCATTGTCATCATCACACACATATACTTGTCACTTTTCACTCCCTCTCATTTCTAAATTATCACTTGAGTGTAACTTTACCGGAATTTTGGTGTGTTTTTTTTTCTGGCAAGCAACAAATGTTTTGTGGGTTTTTTTTGTGCAATGACAAGTAAAAGTCTATCTGTTCTTTATCTCTGACACCATTAAAGGTCCGTATTGATGGACTGACTGGTCACATTCAGTTCAATGAGAAAGGCCGCAGAACCAACTACACTGTCAGTGTCATGGAATTGGCTCCCTCGGGACCAAAAAAGGTAAGTCTCAAAGCAACAGTTTAAGATATGCATTATCACCAAAGGAATCTATTCAAGAGCTTTTATCTGAAAGTTATTATGTGAATAAATCTGTTGTTAATTTTAAAACCAAAACCAGTATTTAACAAGGAAGGATCCATGCAAGGTCTGGGTCCAGAGTTGTGGTATTGTTCAACTGCCCTAACAGATACTCTGAGCCAGTCTACTTGGAAAAAAGAAAAGTGCTTATTTAAGAAAAGATTAATACTTATTTAAGAAGTAACCTACAAGTACTAACAGCGCATAATAAGACTAAATTTAACTTTTGAGCACATCTGTCGAGTAATCTCATGATTAGTCGTGAATGTACTTTGTGTATGAACTTTATAAATGAAAGCACACTTAGACATGAGGATTTACTCAACTTCAGCTTTGCTGTTCAGTATTTTAAAAATGGATTGCTGTAAATGTATTATTGACAATGTATGAATTCATTACTTAAAATGACAAAAATGCATTGTCATTAATAAAATGGTATGCAGACACACATATCTGCATTGTGAATATTTACTATGTATCTGTTAATATTGATATTTTTTAACAGTATATTTATATTGCTTTAATGCATCTGCTGGTTGTGTTGCTATTTTACTGAATTACTTAAGCGTATCTTCATGTTGAGAGCAAGTTGATCCAAGCTAAATTTCTGGTGTGTGTAGAGATCTGGCCAACAAAGTTAATGCCCACTGTGATTCTGACAAAAAGTTACAGGCCTTTAGATTTTGATCCTAAATTATAAACATTCTGTTTTATAACTTGTTCTCCCTTTCCTAGGTTGGCTACTGGAATGAAGAAGAGAGGTACGTTACTACGGCCAGCCTCATGAGGGGCAGCAACGACACTTACGGACTCCTGAACAGGACTTATATAGTCACCACTATACTGGTAAGTCAGAATAAAAAAATTAGTTTAACCCTCACAACACACTATGGGTCACAGTGACACTGCAAGCCTGCTGCAGGGGCTAAGGGATTTGAAAGAGTGAGTGAAATGTGAGAGACTGACACAGAGAAAATGAAATGAGCTTAACATTTGTCCCTTACCTTTATGATAGAGCTCCAGAAAGTGCACATCCTTCAAAGAATACAGCAAATATCTGCAATTGTTTATCCTTTCTTTTCCTCACCAACTCTATTCTGCAAAGCTGTGTCATCTCAAGAAACTTTATTTGGTCAATGAGAAACAATGCATCCTAGGGAAACTAGCCTAGTGAAATACAGTATTGATGACTTGAAGAGTTAGTATGTTATTCATATTTATGTTTATTTAATCTTAAATGCAAATCACAAGGGCCAAACAGTACTTTTATGCAGAAGTGGCTATATAATAATTGGAGTGCTGGACTCGACGCAGTACTGTACATTAGAAGCACAAAATACTGTTGAGACTGTAAGATGTCAATGTGTGATTCACTTCTCACTTTTATATGATTCAGATGCCACCTCTTAGCTGTTCAGCATGACATGGCAAGGCTGTATGAAGTGCACTGGCCTATATATCAGAGATGAAGGTGCTGAGGTCTGTAGGTAACATTTGAGAAAAGATTCAGTCTGACCTACTGTCATGGCAGTTTAGTTGTCATAACATTTCCTGAAGAGAGAGAAGCATAGCTGACAGTGCCTGACAGAAATGGGTTGGAGGATGATAATGATATACATACGCTATTTCTCTGCAGGTACAGGATCTTCTCAGAGCCCATAGCTTTTTGAAAATCCTTATATCTTATAATACAATATGTCAGTAGACTGGCTTTTTGTGGATCAGGTATATTTTACAAAAAGGATATCAATGGATGTCACTGTCACATTATCTGTGGGCATCACTACTGCCATATGATTTTGCTGGAAGGAAACATATTATCTAATGTATGAATAAAATTATTTAAAAGATAAGGCATTGATACAGTTCAGTCTGTGCAGGCTTCTGTGAAAGACAAGCTTTCAGTTTTCTTCTAGTAAGAGCTGGAAATAGCTGGATGTGAACATAAAACATCATTACCAAGGAGGAGATACACTGGTGAAGTCAGCCTCTAATTTCTACTTAATATATCTGACATTTTTTCTGGAGTTTATGTGATACATTATATGGTACATAATTACAGTCTTGATAAAGGAAGTATACCTTTTTTAAATGCTGTATATTTTTATATCAGGGGTGAAATATGACTTCCAGGATAGTGCTGGGCTAGAGGCAAACTGTCGCTGTACCTTTGGTCATGCTGTGTCTTTCTCCTAGACTGTAGAGGAAGAAATGGACAAACGCCTTGTGGTGTCACCCATATGTTTTCTCTAGAGT
The DNA here is from genome assembly GCA_028564865.1 of Zenarchopterus dispar. Taxonomy (NCBI): domain Eukaryota; kingdom Metazoa; phylum Chordata; class Actinopteri; order Beloniformes; family Zenarchopteridae; genus Zenarchopterus; species Zenarchopterus dispar. The sequence goes on from JAOWBL010000002.1 coordinate 12,305,329, forward strand.
TCTTTTGAAGCCTTTTTTTTCCTTTTATGGTGTGGCACCATGTTGCAAAAACAAGCAGATCTAGGAAACAGCTGGAGCCACCTTCGATCACTTACTGCAAGTTAGCAGATTTAGTTAGGTTTAGCTCATTCTAAAGCCTAGCCTTCTGCGGTGCTATCGCTTCATTACGTTCATTCTGATCAAAATTGTAAATCAATCCTCATTTACGGTGTCACCAACACGTTTGAAACAAGTAATGTCAGAGTTAAAATGAGGAGAGGTAGAAGTCCAGTCAAGTAGGACCCTGAATGAGCCAATGCTAAGTTACAGCAGCCTTGTAGTTTGTCACAACGAGGTGTCAGGGATTATATATAGCCAAAGTTAATCAGTCCCAAAAGATAGCTGGTCTGGACAGTGACTTGGCCAGAGGAGCTGGGACCCAACTGTGAAGAAACCCTGGGACATTGCAAGACTGTAGTTGGCACAGTGGTTTGCTGCAACTTAGGCTGTTTGCTGCTCAACCAAGCTTTTTTTTCCCCAGAGCCTGAAATTGTATAAAAATAAATAAATAAACACACAGTTAAGTTGACAGTTGTTATGGATGTCAAATCTGTGGAGAACAAAGCTGTTCCTCTAACTTGGCTGCAAATATGTTAATTTCTGTTTCTTAAAACCCCCAGTGGTCAGTTGAGGAACTGCAATTAAACTTATTCCCTGTTTCACATCAATCTAGGAAGGTAGAGGTTACCTCCTGGTCTTTAGTTGTATCAACTTGAGATTTTCTACTAAGCTTTGTCCTTTGAAATACTGATGAACAAATTCGGTCTCTGTATACATGTATTAACAGAAATAAATGCATACATACATGCATATAGCATGTCATCATGTATTTATTGGTATATTTTAATTTACAAAGACTTAGCCAAATTAGATAAAGATTGTGTGAAAACCAAGATCCTCTCTTTCATTTTGCACAGAAATTTAGAACATATGCAGTTCTCAGGTACTGCTGATCAAATCAACTTCATTAATTGATCACCAGCAAGTATGATTGTCTCTATAAACACAAGTTTTGGCCATATGCTGGTCTTAAGCCTTAATGTGTGTGTTAATGCAATGACAAGAAGGAAAGAATTTCAAATGCTGTTGCCCATGAATCGGGGGAGGATTATCATTCTGTTGTAAGAAATATAATGTATGAATGGAAGCCACTTTCCAGGAGTGAACATCCCAAAAAGTTTACCTCAAGGTTCAAGGGCATTAGTTAGCATGCCAGATTTACACATCCATTACATAAAGGAGATACTTTTACCCAAAGAACATTAAGAGTGAGGAACACTCTGAGAAGCAATCTGTGGTTTAGTGTCTTGCCCAAGGATACTTTGACATATAAAGTGGTTAGATGGGGAATAGAACCAGCATCCTTTCAGCTAATGACAACCACTGTTTAAAACCAGTTCATGAGATTAAAATTAGAAGCAAAGGTTTTATGTATGGCTTGTTGAAAAGGGTGACTGAGAAAAAAAATTGAACATGGCAGCAGACCTCATCTCTTCATGAAACATGTTGTCATGGTTGGATAGATGAGACCAAAGTTTACAGAAATGCAAGGGAATCCTTCTTTTCTGAAATCATCAACAAAAAGATCAATAACAGTCATGTCCTGTTTGCTACTGTGAACAGGTTAACAAACCCTCCTGTGTCAGCATCTCAACTCCACTCTAAAAGTGCCTTTAATTAATTTTCCAGCTTCTTTCACAGAACCTTCAGAGACAAATTAAGACAATTACAAACTCATCCTTCTGTCACTTGAAGAACATCACCAGGATCAAAGGACCAATGTCTCTGCAGGATTTTTAAAAACACATCCATGTGTTTATCTTCAATCAAATTGATTACTGCAGTAGTGTCTCCACAGATCTACCTATAGAGTCAATCAGACAACTACAGCTGATCCAGAATACCGTGGCCCGAGTTCTCACTAGAACTAAGAAAGTGGACCACATCACTCCAGTTCTGAGGTCCTTACACTGACTCCCTGTGTTTCAGAGAAAATACTATAATTCACTGAATGGTTTCAGACCAAAATACATCAGAGATAAGTTGTTGCCATATCAACCAACCAGACCCCTCAGATCTTCTGGTTCAGGTCTGCTCTGTGTCCCCAGAATCAGAAGCCAACATGAAGAAGCAGCATTGAGTGTTTATGCTCCACGTATTTAGAACAAACTTCCAAAAAACTGCACTAATGCTGAAATCGTCAGTTCCTTTAAATCAAGGTTAAAAACTCATTTGTTTATAGCTGCCTTTGACTGAATTATTTAAACCATTCTGAATTTAAATGTAAATAATGTTCATTTTAGTATTATGCTGTAACTCTAGTTTAAGTCTAACTTTTCTTTATGCACCTGTACTGTAACTCTTTTTTTTCATATTTACTTTTCATCTTTCCATCCCTTGAATGAAGCCCCTTGAATTGCCTTGAAATAAACTTGCCCTCCCCTGCCAAAGTGGCAATGTTAAGCAATAATGAACAATGTCATGTTTAGTTAGGACTAAACACAGTACAACCACTTCATTACAACTGTAAAGCACAAAGATGTTGGGCTAATGATTTTGGATTACTTCAACTTATTGCTTCAAAAAGCAGTTTTATAAACTGCTGAATCAAGGTGTCTATGTTAAGCTTTCCACCCACTATTTCTACTTTTTCCCTTATTTTTTGTTAAATAAATAATGACACAGTGTAATAAATGAGGGGTTGCTGTTCATCTGATGTTGTATCTGCTTTGTCTGTACACCTGGCAAGCACCAGATGAGTTTTCTTTTCATTATATTTATAAACTGAAAGAAGGTGCACTTTGGTGGTTTGGTGGTGTGGTTGAAAATAGATCCTTAAACAATGTTACCAGCAGTTGACATTGTTAAAAAGTCTTCGAGCAGTGCTAAGAAACTTGAGAAATAGATGCAGAAGTTGTTCAGCTCAGCAAATCTTCACTTGAAAAGAGGAACGCATAACAACTTGTGGGAATTGTGGCCATCCAAGTCCTGGTGGACAAATCATACTGAGCTGACTGGAATTTTGTACAAAAATGCGTTTTTCTTTAGTTGTCATGTCAGCTGTAATTTCTCTGGGTAGTCATTCAGTGTGAGATGTACCAGTTCGGGTATAACAAGGAAACTGCCTGGCCCTCAATCAGAGGTCAGCCGAGCTTGAAAGTGCAGGGAGCCCCCCACTGTCTACATGGCTCAGCCATGCACAGACACACATGCACAAAACCCACACACAGGGGTACCTTTAGTTTAAGGAGGAATCTTCTCACTTGTGATAATCCTGGTTCATTCTTGTTTTCCTGCTGCCAGAAACCTGTTATCAACACTCGTTGCAATGCTATCATAATGATCCTACTTTTGTGTTTGAATAATACACACTACCTGCACAAACATGACAGAAATGACACCTTGCTGTTCCAGGTGATTATCTCCTTTCAGACTTTCATGACAGTAGGTTTTTGTTAACAATTAGTTTTAAATGTGCTCTTAATGTCTTTTCCTTAATTGTCAAATTCTGTTATTGGACATGACTACATGCTAAAGTTTTATTATCACACTTCATGTTGTGTTTTCATTAGGTAAAAAGACCATAAAAAATCAACTATATTTCAGTAAAAACAATGGGGAAATTTTGTGCATTAGCTTCTTTAACCTAAATCATCTTTGAAAGTTCAAATGAATGGAAGATATGATTATGATTATTTGTCCTACATCTAACAGGAGTCACCATACGTGATGCTGAAGAAGAACCACGAGCAGCTTGTAGGGAATGATAAGTATGAGGGCTACATTGTGGAGCTGGCTGCAGAGATAGCCAAACATGTGGGCTACCAATACAAACTGAAAATTGTCTCTGACGGCAAGTACGGAGCCAGAGATCCTGACACCAAGATGTGGAATGGGATGGTTGGTGAACTGGTGTATGGGGTAAGTACGTGCAGTTCTTTCGAAGACTATTTTCTGTTTAAAGGCGTGTTACCTGGCATACCTGCATCACTGCTCTTTTGCAGTGACATGGGGATAAAAGACACAGTTGGTGGCTTCAGAAGTGCTATTTCATGTATACATCAGGGTAAAAAAACTGTGTATTAGCAGAGTCCAACAGAGCAGACATAAAAACAGGTATGTACAGGTATATCAGAAAGGAAAACAAACAACAAAACAACCTTAAATCCTCAAGCTGAGCTGAAAAGAAACAACCGTTTGCAGATTATGTGAGCCTTTAACAGCATGAGCAGACAGCTAATAATGTGCTTATCTTAAATAAACCTTGTCTCAGCTGTCATTAATTTCCAGTGGAAATGAGCTAATCTAGCAGGAAAGGTCAACAAATCTCATTTGACGTTGTCATACAGATACAATGACATTAGCATGCCTTATTTGCACTCAGCTCTCTGTCTCTTCCCTCTTGTTTGTGCCCACTAATATTTGGTCTTTAAGTTAATTAAGTACCCAGTAAAGTTGCTCTCATTTACAGATTTTTGTTGCTTTTGTCAATCAGTGAAGCAAGTCTGACATTGAACCTGAGAAATGGCCCATCAAGACTACATTACAACCTGTAGTCACTTCAAAGTATTTCCAAACTACTGATCTGCACTGATGAAGTCCTGATTGTCTAGTCCCATCATTGCCAGTCAAAATTCCTGATTTTGAAAAAGTAAACTCATATAATTTTCCTTTTATACAATTCACAGCAAAGTTCAAAGTAACAAACCACAAAGTTATAAATGTTTGTGTACTGGCTTAGAGAGAAGCGCTACAGCTGCTTTTATTTGTTAAATGAGTAGACTGAAAGCGGAGAGGGATGTCCCTGCAGTGGTAGGCTAATCTCGCTCTCTTCAGACACTGTTTAGGCATGCTACATTAGTTAGCCTTTTTGTTTGTTTGTTTTAAAGGTCATTGAAAGGGGTCTAAAAACCTGGGAATGGATGCGTGTTTCTGCTTTTCCCCTAGAAAGCAGATTTGGCGGTGGCTCCGCTCACCATTACCCTTGTCCGTGAAGAAGTGATCGACTTCTCCAAGCCCTTCATGTCTCTGGGTATTTCCATCATGATCAAGAAACCCACCAAATCCAAACCTGGCGTCTTTTCCTTCCTGGACCCGCTGGCATATGAGATCTGGATGTGCATTGTGTTTGCCTACATCGGCGTCAGTGTCGTGCTCTTCCTCGTCAGTCGATTCAGCCCATACGAATGGCACGCAGAGGACTATGAGGAGGGCGGTGAGCCGCAGACTCCGACGCAAGCAGCAGCCTCCAACGGGGTGCAGCAGGGCCAGACATCAACGCAGCAGAACGCCAACCAGCAGAGTCCAGAACAGACCAATGAGTTTGGCATCTTCAACTCCCTTTGGTTCTCACTGGGGGCCTTCATGCAGCAGGGCTGCGATATCTCACCACGGTAAGAAACAGTTTTAAGCTTTGCATTCGCAGTCCTTTGATGCATTTGGATGCTGTACACATTGACAACTCAGTGGGGATTTTTTTCTCAATTCAGATTATGCTCTTTTTTTGCCATCTTCTCTTCAGTGTTTACAATATAGCTGCAGTGCATATTGTTCAAAATTTGAAATCCAATTTAACTTTCAGTGTCCATCCACATTCGTCAAGTGATTAGTCTTTTTACACTTATATACATATATATCTCCTAATATGGGGATTGAGTGTGTTGGCTCCCATCAAGTGCTCTCATAAGCTGTGGCATGAAACTGTCCTCAAAAGGTCACCAATTAAAAATCTCATTAAGTGTCTGAAATTAGAGACACTCGGGTCGACTTTTTGAGCTTTCCAGAGGGATTAGGAAGGAGAGATGAGGAGATAAATGTCAGTATTATCAGTATAAGCTCACTCTGAACCCACAGAGTCAGGTTAGGTCATGAGTGGCTTCTTATCTCTTTGAACATTAAGTTACATTTGCATTATATATATATGTAGAGTTTGGTGTTGTGTGTATGTCTATGAACTGTAGTTAAAACTGTGTGTATGAAGAGAGTGACACTTTTGTGGTTGTTGTGTAAGCAGTTTTTTCTTCTGATTAGTTTGAGTTATATGGAACAACTAATGTCATATTAACTCATAAAAATGAGTTAAGAACTGGAAAGACATGGTGTGCTTTCACATCTTGGTGTGTTTGCCCTGGTCCTTGTCACGTTTATAGGGAAACACTTTGCATTAAGGTCCTTGTAAAAAAACATCAATTGATAGTCAATAAGCTCCTTATTAGACCTCATGAGATGCTTATAGTACTCTCTTAGTCTTAATAAAAGCACAATTAGAACCTTTATTTTTTCCTTGTTAGTCCACTACAAGAACTCATTAGAACTTGTTAATGTTTATAGATGTCTCATAAATATTAACAATGTGTTTTTTATCATTAACAGGAATAGAAAGTTTTAATGAAAGTGGAAATGATATGTTGATTATCCCATATAGGTTTATGAATTTGAATAAAATTCATAACAAAAATGATGACTGAAAGGGGTCATAGAAATGCCTTATTGAGATTATTTTTCCTTTCGTTGAATTGATTTTCAAACAGACAAATTTAACTGTGCAGGACCATTCTCACTGTTCATATGTCTTAACAGGAATAGAAAATATAAATACAGTTAAAAAAGATATGTTCTGTGGAGTGTGCCTGTTTGAACATGAAGTTTGGTATACTGCAGGAGGGGAACCACTTTCATGCACGTTAGGTCCAAGATAAACCAATATAGGAGGTGGTGTGCATTAATCATACACTACTGTGACATGCAGTTCCAAAGATCCCAAGATCATCCAAATCTTTTTTTTTTTTTTTGGTCCTGCTCTGGTTCTGAAGGCCTTTTCACCAGGAGGATTACTCTGAAGATTGCCAGATGATTAAAGGGACCTAAATACATTTCCATTCAGAGTTATGTGATTGCTCTGTTTGCATAAGACAAAATTAACCATACAAAGCTGGAAAAAATTTAAAGCCTGTAGGTGTGAAATAATCTAAATCTGATCTAAATTTTTAATGTTTTTTCTTAACTCTTACAAAATCATTTCAGAATAACAACAGAATTCATTTAATGAAAGTTCATCCAGTTATAACTCCAAATTAGTGAAAAGAATAGAGAGCACTAGAGCTTGCCCAAATAGTTTTTTTTTTTTTTTTGAGTTAAGGACTTCCATAGAAGAATTTAACAAATATTCAGTGTTTCAGCTACAGTGTTATATATTTATTAACTCATACACATAATATGTTATCTGCCATCTTAGCAGCTAGCAGCACATTCCCCTTATCCTTCCGGACTTCAGCAGTAAGGGAAAGCATGTTAGTCGCAGCTCTACTCCTTCACATTTTCATTTTGAAACTGACCAGAGACACGTGTGGGTCATGTGTTTACTGCAACTGCAGCTGCATGTTGTCTTCCTTTTAACAGTCAGCATGAACTGAAGCATTACCGCTGCTCATTTTTAAGGTCCACCAGCGAGTGGGAGGGCTGTCTGCAGTGTGCTGGTGATCAGATTGTTATACTTGTTAGACTTTTAAGCATTTTGATATATTTAATACCTGCAGATGCAGGTACGCGTGCTGCACAGGTGCTCAGCTTTATGTGATGTAGTTAGTGAATCCCTTCTGCTACATGCTTACACCTGACATTCACTGCTTCCCGCTTGGAGACTCTGGTGCTCTTGAAGATAAAGCCTTTCTTTCAAATGTTCTCTGAGAGGCGGAAAATACGTCTGCAATACTATTGATTTCTTTGTATGCCACACAAGCGGAAAGAGAATGTCACAGTGCTTCCTCAAATAGTCTGTCCCCTGTAGCTCCTTTGTGAGTGCTGAAACTCAGTTTGTGTGTGTGGGACTGAAAGAGTCGCTGCATATTTTTAAAAATGTAGATTTGTTTTGCTTGGGGGCAAGTGATCATGGCTGATGCAAAATCGTCAGTGACTGTGACTAAAATGTAACAGATCTATCCTTGAGGCTATTCTTCTGCCACCTCTGACTGCAAAATTTATCAGTCAGTCTTTATCAAAAGTACTTTCCTGATATTGTTTCATCAACAAAGCAGGGGAAAAAATGACATTATCTGATTAAAACTAAGTTGTAACATGAGCTTCAAAGTCATGAATTCATTTTTGGGACGTTAAAGACTTTCAGCATCCAAAGACTTGAGGCAAAGTTTTTCTGTTTCCTTTCAAGGTCACTTTAATTGTCAGTTTTATTATCATGAGACTTGTTGGGAGTCACTGTAAACAAATAAATAAATGAATAATAAAACACAGCTGTGTTTAGCGTGTGCAGCAGTACACGGTGTAGTGAACATTGCGGTCACAGTCTGCATGATGTCTGCATGCTGTCTTGAAAACCAGCACAGTGAATGTTTCACCCCGCTGAATGCGGCCCTGAAGGAAACATCCTCCCCTTGAAAATGTGGGTGACCTAGTTGCTCTACTTAGCACTGCGCATATTCACACAAGGAGGGGGGTTCTTGTTGATGGATCTCCTTAAACATTATGAGAGTTTGTCTGAAAGCTTTAAAAGGAGATGGGATGCTGTTCCTTGTGGCTTCATCCTGGTATCTTCACAGTTTCAGTTTCACAGATTTTCAAACACCAAATAAACCCAGTGCATTAAAGCATCTGAGATTTCTGGAGACAATATTTTGGTGCACGTTTGATTGAAAATATTTACAACCTCTTTACGCTCTGGTATTAACAAAATCTATTTTATGGTAGTTGATCACATAATTTTTTTTGTTTTGTTTTGTTTTTTTTTTGAAGCAGAAATCACATTAAAACCATTGTAAAATGAATATTTTTGCAACATGGGCTAGAATAATAGTTGGCATTAATCTATTTGCTTTTTTTACATAAAGTGTGAAAAACTACAAGTATAAACTTCTCTTCAGGATCAAGATAATGTGAATCAAAGCAGCTTTAAATAAAATCAGAATATGAGTCTGCAACAAAATGCCAATTAATGTTAGAGTGCAACGAAGCAAAGTCAAAATAAATTGTTATTTTAGTCTTTGCTGACACCTGCACTGATCTATTTCGGATGAAGCAGAGGCTATGAACTCTACTCCTTTTGTGTCTGCTGGTGTCAGAAGTCTGCTGGGACGCACTTATAACAAGGTGATGGTACCAGAGGGAGCTGCCTGTCCCTTTTTATACATTTTTTGTACAATTAAAAACTTAAAATGACTTGGGTTTGTCTGTAGGGCCCATATCCACACTATCACTAAAAAAAATAGCATTTTTTAGTCTTGTCAGGGCCTTAAAATATTTTACTTTGACTTAGGGCGATTGCTCTGAGTGTTGACATTCAATGTCATTTTCCTGCAAAAGTCTGTCCATAGTCACCTAAAACTGATGGAATTCATTTAATCGTGATCGCTGATGAAAGTTTATATTCCTTACTCTCTAGTCATAGACCAAGTTAAGTTAAAATGACTTTAGTTTACCTGTATTGGATTATTAATGCAGCTTTTTGCTAATGGTAAAACCTGAAACTGTTTTGATTCACATTCTTTTGGTCCGGAATGAATGTTTACACTCATTAGCATCTAAGGCTAGACCAACAGGTTGATTTAACTCTAGAATATATTCATTTAATCAGTAATAGTTGAGGCTAAATTATTGTGGAGGTGCCTTCAGACCTGATGCACGCAGATTGAAGCTCTTCACTCCTCCTGCTTCTGCATTTACTCAGTAACAAAAGACCAAAAACAACACTGATGATTTGCTCTGTCCTGGACTAATCAGTATGCGTTTTTTTTTTTTTTTTTTTTTTAAATTTGTCTTTGTCCCTGAATATCTGTGCATGCGTGGTTGTGAGTGAGTCTATTAACTGAATCAGAAATGAGCATTTATTTGCATTTTCATCTGATTTTCTCCTCCTGTGATTGCACCAATATAAGCCTACCTCTGTATAGAGGTTTACACACAGCTGTGTGTGTGCATGCATGCATCCATACGTGTCCATATGCACAAACACCTGGGATTATACATTGATGTGATAAATTGATGTGTGCAGGAAGTCAGTTTGTGTATTAGCCACCTTGCTCCCTGTGTTGTTTATTGTGTGTAAGATCTTGTTTACTTTGATTTTTCGAAATGTCAGGTCTGTCAGTCAGGCCATCACATAAGCCACACTCTGTGCTTTTGCATCTTCCTTGTATTTTTTTATGCAGACAGGTGGATTGTGAGATTGTTCCTCCCTCTCAAGAACACATCGACTTAAACACAACTCAATCCACCCTAATGTTCACTTATTTACTTCTTCTCCTATTTGAACTTGCTGGGCTGTACGTCTTTAAGGTGCAAAACCAAAAAGGGATGCAATACTGTGTTATTGTGCTAACCTAATGTATCTCACATAAAATATCTGGAAACAAGGTGGTGGATGCTGGATCGCTGTTATGAAATGTCAAAAATTGTGTGGTACACAATGCACAATGCACAATATTTTGTGTACTCTGACTGTTCTGATTCAAAAAGTAAAAAATAATCTCTCATATCATAATGGAAGACATTTTACTCACACTTTTTTTTTTTTAAACGTCGCCTCAGTTCTTTAAGGATTAAAAACACTCATTTATACAGAGCCTATTTAAGATTCTGCCACACCAGTTCAGATAAATGAAGTGTGGACTTTGTCCTTGCAATTCTTCCGAATGAGCCATACGTCTACTTTGTTTTGTAATTTTACTGTCACAAGTTTAACCTTTAACATGCTAATTGAAGCCTTTAGACTCTGGGATGTAGCTCTTGGGTGTTTTCAATTTTCTCTGTGTTGCAAGTTCTGAACTTCAGGTGAACTTGCTAGAATATATGCTCCGAGGAAGATTGGCAACTGTCTTATCCATTTTCCATGTGTGAATTTTTCATTATTCATTATTATTTGAATAAATGGACTCCAAGTTCTTTGGAAACGGCCTTATTATCTTCTCAGCTGTTCCTTTACATAGTTTACATTGGTTTGGCATATTGCCTAATTTTAGCTAAAACTGTAATGACATGGTGTAATGTGCCATCTGATGCTGTTCATCTAAAGTAGTTTTACCTCATTTTCAGACAAGGTGAGAAGCAGATGGTTTTCTTGATATTAAGACCATAAAATTAACAGAGGAGGTACTTTCTTCTTCACACTGAGTTTCTGCTAAAATTGATATAGCCACCGATTCACCTGTAATAAGACACCATTGCCGAGAAGACCATACAGGATCTTGTAGCAGAAATCATAAAGTGTAAAGAAGATGCTCTAATACACAGACTGGGATATTCATGCGTTCACCACTGTTGAAGCCTTCAGTACTGTTAAAACTATAAAGACAGGAGACTACCTGTGACAAAAATCACACCTAACATCTCCCTTGATGCGAATATTTGAATTGAATTGAAAACCTCTTCCACACATGGGAAAAGCTAGGAGACCTATAAAAGAATCTCTTCTCTGATAGCTGAACTGAAGAGATGCAGGAACTAGTGCTCTGCAGGACTTGATTCTCAGTTTGAACCCTTCCTCCGGTTCAAGAGTGTGTCTTCATAAAATTCCACTAGTAAATGGGTTTTGAGATGTGTATGAATGATTTCAGTGTGCATGTTGGTAAGTATGACCCTGTGGAGTTGTCGCCAGTCCTCGGTTCGTAATTGTAGACTGAAATAAATCACTTCTGTCAGTCACACACTGCCCACCACAGCAGCAGTTTCATGACCTGGAAATCAGAATCAGTCATTAATGGATTGTGTAGTCGCGTGTTACAGCGACTCTGGGAGTGCTAGAACTCTCCAAGTAAGTTTCATGCCATATGGTGATGCTTATCTTCCATTTTGCAGCACAATATGTAGCACAGACTTTGTAGTTCTCATTAATTACTTAAAGAGGAATGTTATTTTTGAATAAAATCCATTTTTTATGTTCCTGAGAGCATTTATTTGGATGTCTGCAGTGATCACATTTTGAAAACTCCAACATTACACAAGCCTATCACTTAGTTTGGGGACACGTAGGTGTTAAAATTAAATGTCAGGGAACAGTCTACAGTTGCAGTGTGCTGTGACGCCACAGTCCCAGATCAGAGTAGAACTATTCATCATCCCAGTAATTACCTCCATCCAGCTTCATATCATGCCGGATTTACTGTACCTCAGAAATGGGTAGCACAAAGATGTAACTTCAGTTATAAAAAGGGACACATCTTCAAGAGGATGTGGGGATGGTGTCAAGTATCTGCCTCCATAAAATCCATTTTTAAAAAATGAAATAAAATCATGTTTTTACACTGAAATGTTACAGCGTTAGTGTATGAGTCCTGAAGATTTTTTAATACCCAATGTCCACTAGGTGAAACTTATAAATGATCTTTTTTTCTGCATTAGCATTGACTGATAATAAAAGTTTGATAGTTTTTTTTTAAATATTTAAATAAATTAAAAAGGTTACTATGAGAAATGGTATACCATCAAAACTTTCCAAATATATTCAACTTTCACTTCAAAAGAAATAAAAATTGTTGCCTCAATAATATGAAAGTCTCATTCAAATGCTGCCTTATTAAAACTCTGTAGGTATTAACCTAGTTCTCCTTTTTAATATAATTTAAACATCTTCTATTCTCTTTATCTTGCATTTATTTCAGTTTCGCTTGCTTTCTTTTGGTGCATATGTTTCATTTTCTTTCAGCCAGTTCTTACACAGCATGCAACACTGGAAAAAGAAAAAAAACAAAAACAAAAAACTCTCTCAAGTGTGTAGTTGAGCCACATCGTTTTAAACATGATGCCTGTTGTATTGTCTGGTATTTTGTATGATCAGACAAAAGCATCTGTTTGATTGTTAACCAAACCATCAGGGAGAAACCACATGAATTCTTGTCATCTAGAAAAGGATTGATCTTGCACAGGGATCAGTCAGGTACTGCAGTGTGTTACTGTTGATAACATTGTTGCAGTCAACATGAAACTAGACCGTATTGGATGCCACCAAGTCACACAACTGCAGTTTAGTGAGCTGCTGCAATGAAATTGGTGAGATTTGTGTAGAAGGCATGATTTATTTACAAAGAGAAGGTTCAGTTTAGTAAACGGCATAACTTATGTTTTATTTATCCAGAGATTGCATGAAGGCAACTTTTGATCATGCATGCACGCCCACAAGCAGAAATCAGTGAGACATGTGCACGCTCTCAGAGGATCTCGCTGGAGTAGCACACTTTGTACACAGATAAAGATACCATCCCCTCAGAGGTGTCTGGTCTGTCAAGTCAGTTGCACGTACAGGATGTTTTTGGATTTTTAGCTGTCATCCACATGTGATGGAATATGAATATCTGTCTTTACAGACCGAGGCTAAAGCCTCGGGGGAAATCTAGCTGGGCCAACATAAAGACAACCAGTGGTTTGTCTGAATAGCTGTGATGCTTAACAACCTCTGAGATGGGCCCGTGTCTCCTGTGCCTCTGAGACCTAATGAGAGTTTTCTCTCCCTAATGGCACTACCCTCGTGCTATAGGGGTGGATGCCCTTATAGACAGAAAGGCAGAAAAAGAGAGAAGAGGAGGAGTGAGATGACTAAAGTCTCTCTCAGCTCAGCTGTGCTGTTTGGAGTGCAGAATGTGCTTCCATGGCAACCGTGAAGAGAAACACGTCTTTTTTAGAGCAATGCAGCTCCACATCAAGTGTCTCTAATGTGTGAAACTGCACTTGTTAATTCTTCATATTATTTTACACTCAGATTCAAGGCACTATAATTCCACTTATTGATTTTCAGCGAGCAGTTGTGGTGCATTTGTGTTTGGACTCCTGCTTCCTTGCAGGAGTGAGTAAGAGGCTTTGTGTGTGGGCGCGTAGCAAGTGCTCTCGCAGCTTGACAGCACTGACTTATCTCAGGTTGCATGTGACTTCGACAGCATCCATGATATCATTCAGCATTTGCAGCACAACCACAGGTTTTACAGACACATCTCAACAGCACTGATGCTCCTGCACCAGCACTTGTGCACTTTGCCCTTCACATATGGATATTCTTGATATGTCGCATATGTTGCAAAGCAACTACTTAGCTCAGTAGCCTCTAAGTGACTGAAACATCCATTAAACATTCACAAGATATTATGAGTTGTAGTGCTTTATAAAGAACATTTCCAGAGTGTGGTTACCAGTGTGTTTCGCTGCTGGGTGGAAAAATTATCATAGCATTATCTTTTCAGCTCAATGGTATGCTAATATTGACCTTTAGGGGAAAAGAGATGCTTTCTTTTTCTGCTTCATGTTAAAAGCTTGTGTGTGCTTGTATGTTAGTTTGGCCTTGGAGATGAAAGCCCTCTCAAATAATAGAACTAAGAGTCGTGATACTGTCAAAACAAAAGCCCAAGTAAGAGTAAAACCCGTAACTTTCCAGCAAAATTGGCCAGGGCATGTTCTCATCCCCCAGAGTCCCAATTTAGCACTACTGAGAGAGAACGAAACAGATTGAAGTGGTGGGAAGTTGCAAGCCCACTGAAAGCATTGGAAAAGAGCATTTTCAAAAAGGCCATGCTTTCTGTAGCTTGATGTGCTCTAAAAGCATCATGTGTTGCACACCAATCTAGTTTGGCATGTCTGGTCAGACTTTAGTTCAGTTTGGAGTTGCAACACAGGACCAAAAATCCTGTGGCTTCACAAAGAAATATATGGGAACAGAAAGACACGAAAAACCATAGTTTGTGGCTTCTGGTGTTTTGTTTTGTTTAGACCTTCTGGTTTTGTTTAGTTAGTTTTGGTTGTTTTATCTTCACTGCTTCTTTAAAGCCTCTTGTAAAGTCCTGCTCTTAGTTTGCTGAGTGTTGACCTCATTTGTAATCTTTTTTTTTTCTCTCTCTTGCTCAGAGGTTTCAATGTACGTTGTTTGTTCTGTTTAGTTTTATGTCCTGTGTTAAACACATCTGGCCTGCGTTTCTAATGTCATCATCTTCCCTCTGTATCTCTGCTCAGATATTTCCTTTGTTCAGTGATTTTTTAAGTGATACAACTCTGATTTTCTGTCTGTTTGCTTCAGTTTGGCATTTCATTCACTGTGCTCCTTGTTTGGATTGTGTTGGATGCTATATGAGTATCTTTGGATTCCATCTTCAACCATGCTTTCAGTTTTGTTTTCTTAAATAAAAGTTTACTGAGCCTACATCGTCATGTCCTCTACTTGTGAGCTAGGGGTGGGCAGCACAAGCCTTCATGAAACACTGTCAGCATTAGACAAATTGTGCCAGAAATATAGCAATTCTTCCAAAGAAATCTGGCATTGCTCCCAATAGTGACATCTAGTGGTCACTTCACATGTTTCACTAAATTAGTTATTGCTCTTCACTTGCATAAATGTCTAATGGAGGTGGGGATGGGGTTGGGGGCACAATGTTCCTCTCTAATGCAGGTGGAAGTTGTATTGTGAATGCACAAAAATGACATGAAATTATTTTAACAAGCTGGTGCAATCGTAAGTAGTGTGTTACACAATGCGTAGAAGTCAGCCCACTTTCTTTTCTTTTCTTTTGTCTTTCTTTTTTTTTTGGATATAATTTGTCCAGGCTTTGAAAATACTCTTTCACAAGTCACACCTGTTGCTTGCATGCACAAATATCCTTTGCAAGTGCATAAAGACTCTGCAAAATTGCTACTCTTACTTGAGATAGATGTACAATTGTGTGGTTTGTTCCCAAACCTGTTAGTCTTAGTTTACTGAGTGTGGGCCTCATTTGTAATCAGTCAATCAGTCAATCAAATGCAGAGGTGACAGGTATGCCACCTGTTATTAAAACAGATGTAAAACAAGACAAAACTGTATTTGGCCATAGTTAAGTGACATGGGCAATTTGAAACACACGTTGAATCAGTGTTTCAAAAGATTTATGCTTTAAGGTCTCATGTCAGCATCCCTGCATCCGTGTCCTCTCTTTTCAGAACCACAGCTGACTGCATCATTCAGAAATGCTTCATTCTGGTTAATTATTCTGATGCGCCCGTATTGTTATGCATACTTTTAAAAGCCAGTTACTCTTTTGTTGGGGAGAATTATGGGGAATTATAAAACTTTTATCAGCTCGTAACATTTACAACAGAGCTAAGGCATGCCAAAAGAACGACTAAATTATAAAAGCCCTGTGGTACATGTCAGCAAACTGGGAAGGCTATCAGGCTAATAAAATTCAGATGTATGAATAAACAATAAAATTAATTTCAGCTTTGTTGATGCCCAACTCATTATAATGCCCCAATTAGATTATGAAATGTGTTTATTATATTACTAAATCATGACGAAGCTGTAACCTTTCCCTGTCTTCCTGCACTGTGTCGCATGGCAAAAAAGTGCTTCCATTTTCAGAGACTCAAAACTGTTTGGACAGTTGACTGAAAAGAAGTTAATTGGTCACGTGTGGTCCATTAATGTAAGACAAATGAAGCAGATAAAAGGTTTGGAGTTTATATCCGGTATTGATACAGCTGTTTGACTGTAACTGATAATGTGAATAAGATCTCAATATTAATGAAGTAAACCATCAATAAACTGAAGAAACAACCTAAATCTATGGGATGGGGAGCAAGAACCTTAGGTGCAGCCAAATTAAAAGTTTAGTCCATTCTTAAAAAGGAAGAAAGCACATCTTGAAAGATGTTGAGTCTGAAAATGATCCAAATGGCATCTCCACCAGCGGTTGCTTGTTAAACTGCTTTTGCATGCAGCTGGTTAGCACTACAACCAAGCAGAGCAACGATCAAGGTGACGTGTTCAGAGCGAAGCAAGTCAACTGGAGAGTGTGGGACAGATTAATGGGAGATAAAACTTTTACCATAAATATAAGAATATAAATACAGAAGGTTTACACCAAGGCGTAAACCAACAATGGAGAACAGGAATGGTAAATTAGACTGCCCAGAAACATTTAACAATAAAAAAAGTCTCCCATGTCCTGAAATCAGATTCTTTGGATGAATAAAACCAGGTTTACCTTGTGATAGGAAGATAAAAGTATAAAGAAGGAAAGGAACAGAAGAAATCACGTGTCAGACACGGTGGAGGCAGTGTTATAGTATGGACATGTATGGTTGCCACAGGTGTTTAGTGATGATGTAATTGCTGACAGAGGAGGAAAGATGAGCAGAAAGTGTACAAGTAAACTCTCTGCTCACACTCAGCCAAATGCTAAGAACTGATAAGACAGCACTTCACAGTGTAGATGTTTCATGACTGTAAACAAACTGAAAAAGCATCTCAAGATTGTTTGAAGTTAAAGTCAAAGTCAGCTCTTTGACTCAACCCAACAGATGCTTTTCAGTTACTAAAGACAAAACTGGTAGAAATTCCCACAAACTAGTAACAAAAGATGGTTAATACATCAAAGGCCTGGAAAAGCATCTCCAAGTCAGAAAGTCCTAACTGGATGATGTCCATGTGTCCCAGACCTCAGACAGTCATTGGCTGCAAAGGATTTTCATCCAAGTCCTAAAAACATAACATCCAGTTATGTAACATTGTCCAAAAACATTTGAGCATCTGAGAACTGAGGTACTTTGTTTAAAATAGCTATAATTACTAAACAGCAAATGCCATGTTTTTTCTGAAACTTCTTAAATTAAATCTAAAAATCTGCACTTCCATCAATTCCGAATCATTTTAGTAGTGCATAAAGGTGAAATAATAACGCCTCCATCACTGTCCAAATACTTCTGAATCTAACTGTATGTGGTCTTGATAAAACTGCTGTGATTTTCTTTCTTTCTTATTTCTTTGTAATACCTCTTATATCATTCTCACTTGGGGATGTTTCTGGCAGTCCGCGGCACAGTAAAGGCCAATTAGCCAGCATATACACACTGAATGTGTTCAGCATGTGTGAATGCCTCTCTCCAAGGATCTGTTGGTTTTTCTGCTTTTATGGATAAAATTTGTCCACAGCTTCCAGTTTGCTCTTTTCTTGTATGCCGTCTTTAGTATATCCATAACAAACACACGAGGCTTGCAGTGCTCAATTGTTCCCTGAGAACAAACACCTGTTTCAACAATTTAAGGGGAGAAAGAAAAAAATAACAGTGTAGCAGAAAACTTCTTCGCCGACTCTGGTTTGTCTTAGAACCACACCATAATTAAAGACCATTTCCCTTCTCATTTAAACCCCATGCAATTTCTAATCCATTGTAATGTGGCCATTACTGGCTCTTTTTTTTTTACACTTGCAAGTCATTAGTCACTGCTAATTACCATATCGAAAAGAGGAGGCCAGCCAGGGGAATTCTAATGAGAGTTTAGTGCTGCAGCAGATTTCTGGGCATCTGTGGGTGGAGATCATAGAGCAGAGGATGAAGCTTCAAATCTGAGATGATCCAATATTTGTGGCCTTCCATGGCTCTCAATTTTATATGATGATGTAATAAAACTCAAAGTTCAGTTAAATAAGGCACAAAACAAAGCAAAACTCTCCACCCTTGGTTGTACTAATCAAGTGGCAGTTGGCATTCAACCCTCTCAATCTCCTGACTAAAGAGTTCGATGACCACTATCTTTTTATCCCAAGAAGAAAAGAATAATGTTTTCTTCCTAGGAACGACCAAGTATAAAAATGAGACTGGGACCAAAATGCACACCTCATGTGCCTAATGTGGAGGTTAATATGTTTCACGCTCCAACCACCGTGTGAAACAGCTGCTGATGATTTGTTGCCATGAACATATCATTTGTCTTTTTGTTTCTTGGTTGTAGATCTTTTCTGACTCTGTCAGAATTTTACCTTACAAGACACTGAACACAAACATATGCAGAAAATGTAAATAGAGATGTTTAAAGACTAAACAATGATTTTTCTGTAAATGTTGCACAATAGGAGGCAATAGGTGTAGTATTTATCCAACAAAAGCCCCCAGCTTCATTATTGGTCTGCTTCGTTGTGCTGTCCATATTCTGAATCTGATTCTTGGTTGGACTGCGTATGGATGGATCTGAGGTGTTGAGGTGATTTACAGGAAATGTTGGGTACATGTGTGTCTAATCAAAAACAAGAATTGTGTGTGATTCATTAGTCCTCACTCCTGCTCATCTGCAAGATTTCAATCCAAAAGAACTGCAAATCTGCCGGTTTTAAGGAAAAGCCTATCATTGTGCTCCAAAATAATTCCAGGATTTTGGAGTTATGCAAGATGCAAAGCTACTCTAGAGAAACTAGACTTTAAAATGAGATGGCTGAAGCATGATGTTTCCACTTTTAAAGTAGGACAAAATATTCTTTCATGTTAAATTGTTTAGTTTTATTTGACTGAATACTTGCTTAGCTTTAGAAATCTTCACCTAGTTCTTGCCATCTCATGTCCCCGCTAAAGAAACTTCAGACTCCTTTCCCGGTGGTCTCCCCAGTGGTCTCTTACAGCGACTGCATATCGTTTCATGGCACAACAGTGAAGTACAGAGCTACAGTGGACATGACAGCAGAGGCGATTAAGAGATCCTTAATGAATGTTAATGAGTTCCATTTTGTGAAATCGCTGTTCATTTGTTTGAATCTTTACCCTGCAAACCTTTTCTTACTTGAATTAATTTTAGAAAGCTGACATCTAAGCCTGTGCTAAAGGTTCAAGGCTTTAAGTAGTACCATTTTGATATGTTTGCTTCATGAATGCCCAGAATTATGTTAGCTGGTAGATCTGTCTGCATAACGTTAGATCCTGTTGTATTTCCTTCCAGTGCTGTTGAGTTAGTGCTCTTACTGCTCCCATTAACATGGCCCTTCTTCGCAATGCAATAAAAGAGGCTTCCTGAATAATTAAGCGCTCATTGTCTTAACAAGACTATGAAATTACAGGGCTGTTTGAAAGATTTCCTTTACTGTAAGGAGACAGCTTAGTTGATGTTGTACTGAGGCTCTGAGGTTGGCTGCCGTGCAGCAAGAATGCACGAGGAGGAGAAAGGAAGCTCAAAGGAAGACACCTCAGAAGAAACAAACAGAGACAAACAGGTGTGTGTTTGCCAGTTGCTCTGTTCGATTGGTGAGGAAGATGGCTGCAGGAGACCCAACACACCTACGTACACAAACACACACACACACACACCACCCCAGTTACACAGTAAATAGTGAGCCTGTTGATCTCTCGTAGAAACACTCACACAGAAAACAGCACACTTGAAGGGAGTTGTGTATTCACGCGTGTGTTTGTGAGTGTGTGTGCGCACATCCATATCTGGATGTTTCTGCTTTAGTGCCGTAACGTCGGCCGCCGCTTTCTTGGGCCAAAACAAACCTGTCAGCCCGTTGAGCACATGAAGAGACGGGCAGGGAGAACCGCTGAGACGCCTGCTGGATGAAGGAGGGAGGAAAAGGAAAGACGAGGAAGAAAAGGAAAGAAAAGGGGACAGCTATGGGGAAGAATTACACAGCTGTTTGGTGCCATCTCTGGGGGCCAGCAGCAGTCCACGCCAACAAATTTGTTTGCTTTTGGCGGTACTATCCAGTTTACTTTTCATCTCTGCCATTTGTCTTCCCCCATCTGCCACCTCCTCCCCCGTAGTCTGACTGTTTCAGCCAAACACAACACTCTCCTTCTTTCTTTCCCCCCAGTCATTTTCCTTGAGAGATCACGGTCTTCCTCTTTTCACCACAAGATTACTGTCGAGAGATTATGATGGATGCTGTCTGGATCATTTCAAATATTCAAAAACCGATTACAGAAAAAATCTATAATTGATTTAAAAAAAAATGAGACAAAAGTCAACTTAATCTTCAGCTGCATGTTATTGATCCAGCCTTCGATTTGTAAGAACAGAACCTATATCTTTAGAAATAAAGGCATAAACACTAAATGTTCAGCCAGACATCTTTACTGACAACCTTTAATATTTGGGGGCAGAACTTTTGGCAACAATGACGCTTCTGGATTTCCAGTTACTAGAAACCTTTTGCACCTGTTGGCTTGTAGTTTCTGCAACTGGTCTTCTGTCTTACATTCAAGCTCTTTTATGTTTTCAGGACTTTCAGCCTGCAGCTCTAAAATATACTGACTCCACACATAAAGACTCCTGCTGGGAAATAAACCGGGAACATTCTTGCCATGAAGCAACAGTGTTAAACTTCAACCCATCTTAAACTCTTTTGTTGTCTCATTTAAAACGTCTTGTTTATCTTCAGATTTTATCATTCCATTTAAAAACTTCAACACCTCCTATCTGAGAGGCAGCAAAGTGGCTCCACAGTATGACAGAACCTTCACCATCTTTATTTTGTAAAAAACGATGCATTTCTCGAACTACGACTTTATCCCAGAGAGAGGAAAAGTTTTTCCTACTGAAGTTATTCCTATTTCTTAGATGAAACCATCACCTCAGGAGTATCTTTAGATTTCTTTGCTTCATGGTTTTCCACAGCTGATACAAACCTTCACAGGTTTCTTTCACACTTTAAACATTTAGGGCTTCCTTTGATGACTTGGTGACATCAAAGGTTTTTTTAATGTGTAGTTTTTGTTTAATGAATTGCAATATTTTATTTAAACACTTTGATTTTATACATTTATTTTAATTTATTTCTGAAGACATCCTGAATTTTGTCCTCACAGTTTAGGGATGGCAGATGGTGACACCGAATGATATCAGACTGAATTTGATCTAATATCTGCATTCATACATGAAATCTGTGCTTTTTACCTTTGTGAACCTAAAACATGTACAAGTTTTTGCTTCCATGACTGTTTGAAACTAAAATAATGACTTTGGATGGAGATAATACACAATGGTTTTGGAAATACATGCAGCAGTTTTTGGATACAGTTAAATCTGAACCTCACCCTCACTCATTTGATCAGTGGCAACGAAAGTGAAAAAGATGTGTACACACACACACACAGCTCTGCTTCCTGACTTTCAAAGGCTCTGCATCCACTCTGCACTTGCTCTCCCTCCCCGCTGCCGCTGCTCTTTCATCATCCACCCTTCATTTGAAAAGCATCTTAAATGATTATGTTCTAGCTTTTTTTCCCCACTCTCTCCGTACTTCATGTTCACACTCCATTTGGCTTGATGGCACAAAGGTGAACAGTGAAGGGCCTTTTGTTTCAGATTTGTGTCATTTATCCTGCATAGGCCCCCAAAATGTAGCTCAACATGATGACTCCTGTTGCTGCAAAAAGCCAGCTTCCCTTGAGGTAAAGAAACATGTGGAGAGTGAAGACTGGGATTTCAGTCAGGGGAATGTGCTCATCTTTATTTGTTTTACTTATTTATTTATCTTGAAAGTGCAATTAGAGCAGCGGCTAAGTGTTCTCCTCTGCTTTTTAATCCCAACAATTAATTCTGCGTGGCTGTATGAAACATATTGGCAACTTTCTTAAAGTGAGATTAATTTGGCAGGAAGGAAGCTGAGTAAGCCTTTGTGGAGCTGGTTATCTTTCCTCAGCAGATTGGGCTAAGCTCTCCAAGCCTGTTGGAATGAAGAGTGTGTGCGTGCAGAAAAAGTGTGATGCAATGTAGGTCATTTAGATGCTGTGAACACAAGGTTTTCAGATTGCTTTTATTGATTGTTTGTTTTTAAAATTGCCCATAAAGAAAAAAACACTGATAAACACATCATTCATTTTGTTTGTTAGTCCAGATGTGTATGGATCATGTTGACATTTTCATGCTCTTTGCAATTTTGACCAACCCACGACCGCCTGCCCTTCTGTCTCCAGGTCTCTTTCAGGGCGCATTGTTGGTGGGGTTTGGTGGTTCTTCACCCTCATCATCATCTCCTCTTATACCGCCAACTTGGCTGCTTTCCTGACCGTGGAGAGGATGGTGTCTCCTATAGAGAGTGCAGAGGATCTGGCCAAGCAGACAGAGATTGCCTATGGGACGCTGGATGCCGGCTCCACCAAGGAGTTCTTCAGGGTGAGGAAACAAAATTCACACATTTACTCTAATGATCATCACTGGGGAAAATGCCTTTTTCCCTGCTGCACTCTATCTGGGCAAACAGTGATGTTGATGACACTAATATAACATTAAAATGAGTATTCCTGGATTGCATGCATTCAGAACTACCTGTGAAGGGCAGAAATTAAATCAGACTTAACATTTTTAAGCAGTTTTACTTTGAGGCAGCGCAAAGAAACTTTAGCGATTTTAAGTTCAGATGGTCCTCCTGTAAGTGTGGTGTTTAAGTCACTTTTATGACACTAGGATTTCATCTTGTTCAGTCTCTTGCATGGTCCCAGGCTCTTTTTTCTCTTCCATTATATTTTGAGTATCATAGCCACCTCACAGATGATGTATACTCTGACTCAGTAAGCGAGTTGTGTCGTTACTGATATATTTTGTGACATGATACCTTAGAGCGATACAGTTACCATAAAATACAATCTGGATGCAAGAGCTAAGTGACACTTTCTAAAAGTACTCAATTTTATTCACACAAAAAATCGAAACTGATATTGTAAAATGGAAAAACTCCTTTGTGCTGCCTTGGGATACAATTTCAGGAATAAGCTGACACTGTCTCCTGTTTCCCTGTTTCTCTTTAAAAATTGTGGCTGTCAGAGATCAAAGATTGCTGTGTTTGAGAAGATGTGGTCCTACATGAAGTCAGCAGACCCGTCCGTGTTTGTTAAAACAACCGACGAAGGTGTGATGAGGGTCAGGAAGTCAAAGGGCAAGTACGCCTACCTGCTGGAGTCCACTATGAACGAGTACATAGAGCAGAGGAAACCCTGCGACACCATGAAGGTGGGGGGAAACTTGGATTCAAAAGGTTATGGAATTGCAACACCCAAGGGCTCCCCCCTCAGGTAAACTCCTGTACCTGCAACACAGCTTCCCAGTTGCTGGTTGTGCATGGGCACCATCTCCCACCTGTTTATTTAGCCACTGTGCTCATGTATGAACTTGAGTTTGTAGGAGTTGTCTTTGAGTTCATGCATTTGGATTTGTTTATTCATCTTTTTTATCATAATTGCATGCTGCATATAGAATATTTTTTTTCTTCATCCCTAATGTATTCTGATAATATGTAGAATTAATGTCATTAGTGACAAAGTCAACTTCTTTTTTTTTATTTTTAACATTGTTTTGCTCAGATCAAATACACATATCAACAGTTTGCCATTCACACCAATGAAGCCCATCTTTGCTTGAGCATGCATATTTACATTGGTAGTCAAACAGACTTGTGAGCACTTGCTAAAGTGTAAAGTAGGATGATGAGGTGCCCTGTCGTGTTTAGGACACACTCTGCGGCCGTCCTATGCCTTCTTTTTGAATATCTGGGGTTGACATAACATCCCCTCAAACACAAAGACGCAGGTGTCCAGTGCAAATGTGCAATAGAGCACCAAAAACAAAATTACTGTTGAAAGAATCAGTATCCCACATAGCTGCTTTCCCACTTATGCCAGAGCTCACACTTTGAACATGAAGTCACTGGAGTTGAATTTTCACGTTTGATGTGATAAATGATGTAATGAATGATAATTCATTCTGGATTTAGTTTTGCCACTGATGAGCAGCAGCTGTCATTTCACATTACATTAACACCTTAACCAACTTCCCATTTATATTTCTCCCACAACTACAGAGGGAGTGCAGATGCTTGTGGCATCTGAAGCTTTTAATCTGTCTCTAATAGGCCTCATTCATTTTAATGAAAGGAGCCGTACAGGAAGATTTTGTTCAGTCTCACTGAGGATTCATTCGTTGTTCTGCTTCGGCTGGCAGCCAGAGGTCAAGAACACCGTGTAGAAATATTTCTTCAGCTTTTCTTTGATGTACATTTTAAAAGGTTCAGGTTAATCTGATTTTGTACATTAAATAAGTGATGCACCAAGTCAAGCAGGGTCACTGGTCCAGACCCACCACACAGCATTGAGCAGCTGAGGATGGCCCACATCATCTCGCTCTCTTTGTGTTAATTAGCAAATAAGTGATTTATGTCAGTCACAGCCTGTTATTGTGGTCATTCACAGATGTCTGTTACTCTGTTTCATTAAAAGCTAACAAATAGTCATGACTGAATGAGTGCTATTAAACTGTGACAATCCTAAATGATAATCCTGTAATCAGACATGAGTGAATGGTCCCTAAATGTTAATAAGTGAGCTTAATCACACCTCCAGTGTATTAATGAGTCAATTTGCACTAAAAACGTTTGATATCAGTTTTAGATCTGACACAAGGTAGTCCCTTCTTTTTATGGAAATGAAAAATGTTCCCTCATAATGAGGAATGTACCCGAATCGTTCAAAGGCTGCAAAATTTGTTTTTAGATTTGTCAGTACTTGACTTATATTTTCAGCTGCACTGTAGGGGTGATTGAAAATGATTCTTTGCAAGCACAGACTTTATTTTCTTTTTGGTCTTCATTTTACAGGAATATCTCCAGAAAGCACTTTCTGATCAATCAGTCAAATGTTTTGTATAAATCCTGTTCCACCTACATCATTTCTTACATGTACAAACATCTAGCCACCCCCATGACTATCAGCCTCATCCCACTAACATGCTACAGCCTTCCCAGCATCTGCTCGCATCGAACCGACTGACTGAACTAACCAACAACCTGCTGGCCTGCAGACCATCCACCTCAACACATCTTGACTTCTTTCTTTTTGTCTGAGTCTGCTGGGCTGAGAAAGAATTCAGAGGTTTTACCAGCCCCCAGGAAATCTGTGTTCCCTACAGCTGTGCTGCGGCCTCGAGGTTGGGGATAAAGACTCTCCTGTCTCTGCTGCTGAGAAGGGCAGTATCACTAAAGTATCACTAAACCAAACTAAACTCTCTGAATGGTAAATGGAATACACTTATGTAACACTTTGGTATGCTGTTGACCACTCAGAGTGTTTTAATTATATTTACAGTAAACATACATCCAGCATTTTAACACACCCAGTTGTACAGCATGTCCTTGATCTACATAATTTACATTTTAGTCTATACAGTGCTTTTTCTTAATCATGCAGACACTAACATGAAAATAAAACTCCATTTTACCCCCAAGTAAAGTGTTGGGGACACTGTGGAGCTCAGTGTTTTGCGTGAAGAACTTCAACATCTGGTTGCAAGGTCAGGCATCATGCGTTCCTTGGAGGTAAAATAGAGCTCAGTCCTTAGGCCACTTCGACACTAAATGGTTTTAAGCCCAGTTTGCAGTCACTGGGCCCATCGACTGACTGGAGACAGATCGGTGAGCAGTCACTGATCACCTGTGAGTACCCAATGCCTGAAAGACATTTGATGATACATTGCCGCATTGCTGCTGATGGATATCCAGCATGGCAAGTATCTGAAGTCATCCGGTGACTCCACCTTTAAGCTACAGCCAATGAGAGTGCAAGCCGTAGGGTGAGGTCACTGTGAGGAAAGGGAACCAATAAAGAAACTTAAGTACGAAGAGGGAGATGTTGTAAACATTCAACGAGACACAATGCTCTATACCAGAGTACCTGGAGGGAGTTCCCTTTTCACTCACCTGCAGCACAGAGAATGCAACTGCAGGTGTTTGTTAATCCACTTCTTTAGTCACGTTATTTGGTTTTTCCTTTACGTTCATTCAGAACAAATCATCGCACAGATTGGGTTGCTGGTTCCATTCTTGGAGCATTTTCAAACAGTATTCTGTTTCTCACGTGTCTCCATTTGTTGGAGAGTTAAATCAACACTGTGTGACCCATGAGTCACCTAGTGTGAACACCATAACAACTTCAACACTACCGGTTTCAAGAAAGCAAGTCATGTAGTCCAAACACATCACAGAAATCTGCCAGTGTTGCGTGGTGTTAAAGTGACCTTAGACAACTGCTCTACTTTGTAAACCACATCTGCCACTGAAAGAAAAAGAAAACTGATTTGAGATGAAAGGCAATAATTTTGACTGCTTTTATGCACATTCTGATTGCAGGTTCTGCCTTTCTCTAATTTGTGGATATGGAGAGTCTTTGTCCACAGCCAGTCAGCTATAGGAGACACACACACACACACTTTACCACAGAGAGAGGGCAACCCATGGGGAGGTGCTTTGGATGAGTCATCTATAGCTGGCCACTTAATTTCCTTTCAGCCTGTTCAAGGAACCCACTTGGAAGAGAACCTGGCAGCTACAACAATCAAAGCCTCTGGCTGCATGTGTCTCTGCTCCTAGTTATAAATTAATCAACATTGGCCTCTGTTCACCAGAACACTGTTATAGTTCAATATTGATGAGCTAGTTACCACTGATATGTGTATGCTGGTTTATCTGAAAGGAAATTACCATCTGTAGACAGACTTCCCCATCCAAGTTGTCTCCATTTAGAGTCTGCTCTGCCTCTCTCTGAGGCCCCTGCTTGGTAAAACCTGTTTCTACTACCATATGGGCATTCAAGCATTTCAGCCCATTGCACATTTACTACTAACATGCACATCAAAAGCCAATGCTCCTGCTCCATATCAGTAGCTGTATGCAGGAGGGTTTCTAATACCAAGTAAATGTTGTCATAATCACCCCCCCACCATACGACCAATCTTTATATCTGTCATATAGACTTTCTCCTAATGGCTATCGTTTCATATTATTTTCAAGAAACCCAGTAAACCTGGCAGTGTTAAAACTGAACGAGCAGGGCCTCTTGGACAAATTGAAAAACAAGTGGTGGTACGACAAGGGAGAGTGCGGCAGCGGGGGCGGGGACTCCAAGGTCAGAGCCAGTTTGATAAACCCTCCGGGTAATGGTGTGGGGAGGGGGTAACTGGCAGGTCCACAGCCCACTACCACTCCAGCAACACTCACTTTCTCGGTGGTTTGGAAAATAGCAAATGAAACATGCCAGAGAGGGTAACCATTTGGTCAGCAGGGGGGAAATTTAAAGTCCAGAGAGAGAGGAATGTTTCCTGCCCCAATAAAATGAGCAGGGAATTTAATTTTATCACAGCTCTCTCGTGCTCAGTTATTTTACAAATACTGGATAGATTAATTCTTAGCCTCATGATTCTTCTTTTTTTTTGTCAGACATTGTCTTAAAATATGGCCATTTTTACTTTCTGTTACAAAAAGAGTCACTTGAGACGTCCTTGTTGCTTAAGTGAGGGTGTGCAGTGTGCCAGTTACCCAAAGTGATATAGTAATACACATCTACTGCCTTAGGTAGCATGTCAACAAAGCTAGATGGAGTATTAATGCATATCACTTTTTCTCTGAAGTTTCTAATGATGTTTATACTACGTATTTGTGTGTATGTGCGTGTGTGATTTGTTTTTCTTTACCTATATGCAACCAGGCCCAAGCATTACTGTGTGGATGTATTTGCTGCTCTGTGTTTCTGAATTAATAACATAAAATAACATGGTATAATATGTTATTTATGTTATTTCCTTATGGTTGGTAGAATCCCAGTAAACCTAGCGGTGTTGAAACTCAATGAGCAAGCCGTCTTAGACAAACTGAAAAACAAATGGTGGTACGATAAAGGGGAGTGTGGCAGCAAGGACTCCGCAAGAAAGGTTAGTCTTCACCCCAAACGTGTCACCTCACAGCATCCCCCAGCATAACCCTGCCCTGATCCTAGATCAGCCCCAAGCCCAGTCCTCAGCCCCACACAGACCAGTATTCTAGCAGTACTACCGCATGGGCCCGAATATAAGACAACACTTACAGAAAACATTTTTGTACTTCTGGAAAGATTTAATAATGATAAAGAGACACCAGGTACAACAAAGTGGAAATGTTTTCAGCTTTGAATTGAGATACTATAAATCCCTATTGATGCAAATTTCTTTCTAACCCAGTTACTTTTATAGGTTCAGTAAAATTATCAATCCAGACTGAAAAGTTCAGAAAATTATGGGAAAATGGTGAACTGTTACTCTTCAAAGAAAAAGCTTTGATTTGATGACATTTATTTGTGGCCTCAGTGCGAATCAAGAGGAACGTTTCAGATCGCAATGATCAGTAAAAACAACCTGAACTATTCCCACAGCTGGGATAAAATTATAAACACTTTTCATACTTAACAGGAAGGATACTTATTACATGCTGCTGGGAGTTTTTAAATTTGCCTTATAATCATTTTTTACACCGTCTCTCTGGGCTAGCTGTGTTCAAAAAAGACATCACTTCAGTGAGAGTCCAGGTTTTTTTTTTTTTTTTAAGCTGTAGCATTAAACAGAATTAACCACACACAAAAAAGGTCCATGTCAAAATGAGCCTCTGTAACATACTCAATGACAGCCACATATCATATTAAATACTTTTGCAAAGTAAAACACCAGGTTTGTAAAAGCTAAGGTGTAGTGACAAATTTGATATGACACTTTTGCTATCGTTTGTGAGTATACGGTGGCATAAAGGAAAGAAAATAGGAAACATGGACGGAGAGCCTGTTTTGATTAAGTTAGTTTTCTTGAGGGGTTAATAATGTGGGCAGTACTGAGCACCCCCATGATCCTGTAGCTTATTATACTGCCATCTTTAGCAGCAATAATTTGAAGTACAGTATTTGTTTCCTGCATGACTTGGATCAGTCTCTTATATTGTACAACACTATTTCAGTTCATTTATGTCCAAAAAACCCCAATGAAATCGTTGGCTATTCACTTATGCACATCGTTCTAAAGATTACGCCACAACATTTCAAACAGTTTAAAGTCTAGGCCTTGACAAATTCCAAAACCTTGAGTCTTTTATTTTTGTTAGTGTGCTTTGAATTATTGTCCTGTTACACAACCCTACTGAAAGCAAGGTTTACTACTGGACAGGCTTGAGTGACAAAAATGATTTGATGTTCATTAAATACTAAAAACCTTTAGTCCTCCAATATGAATTGACTCCTATGTTTTGAAAAATAGTGCTGACAATGCTGTCTTATATTTGGGCCAACACCCTGGTGGTACTCTGGTGTCTTTTTTTTTTCAGTGATGAGCCTGTGATTTCAGAGATTTACTGTTCATTACCTATGTTTAAATAGGTTTATATTGTGGATTACTTTCACATACAGGAATGTCCAACTCTCTAAAAACACATAAAATATTATGATAATCTTATGTTTGTAGTGTAGATTAAATATGAATACTTCTGACAACAGTTTATTAAAGACAAACGGCTCTGGTCTTAAAGAATAAGAAACAGTAGAATTAAAGAGACAGATATGTGATATTTGCGTTGTAGCCTTAAAAAAAAAAAAAAAAGCAAAACCTCAGAGGAAAAACCTATGTTGTTATAGTCTGTTGAGACCTGAAATTATCATGGATCCTTGACAATCAGATCAGAAATGGGCAACTCTGAAAACATGAGTTTGCTCCTGGCTTTAAACATGTATCTCAAGAGACCACTTTTTATTCACTCTGTTTCCTGCAGTACATGCAAATAAACACTTAACATCAGACAGTGAGCTGGCAGCAGAGCAAGAAACTGGAAATCAGTAGGATGACAGATGTTTTAGTTAAATCATAAACACATAATTACCTGAGCTTCTGTAATATGAAAAACAAAGTACAACCTTTTACAAATCTAAGATTTTATGTCTGAAATCATAATAAAACTCACAGGGTCTTCACCTGGTTTTAAAATTAAACATATAAGAAATAAGAAAAATTAGAATATAATAATAAGAAAAACTAAGTACACCCCACTATTGAATACTTTATGGAACCACTGTTAGCAGAAGTAACCGAATGTAATCATTTTCTGTATGTTGACATCAGGGTTTCACGTCATTACAGGGGATTTTTGGTTCATGCTTCTTTAACATTCCTTCAGTTCGCTGAGGTTTGGTGTTTGTGTATGCACAGCGCTCTTCAGGTCCCACCTCAGCATTTCAACCACTTTGAAGTGTGGACTTTAACTGGGGCATTGCATTTCATGTCAAGTTATTTCATTGTAGGTTCACCGGTATGTTTGGGATTTTGGGATTATTGTCCTTTTCTATGATCTAATACTAGTCAACTTTTAGCCATGGGACAGATGGCCTTATATTCAATTCCTTAATACTTTGATACACAGAGAAGCGACTGCAAGATACCCACATCATGTTGTCAGCAAGCCCAAGTCATCAGCCCTCCACCTCGGCACAGGACAGATGGTGCTGATATGCTGTGTTTATTTCTCACCAAATGTATGGATAAACATTTGTACTTTGAGCTCGTAGTTCCCAGCAGCATTGTTCTAAAAGTGCTGTGGTTTGTTCGGATGCAGCTTAGCAAATCTCAGCTGTCACATTCTTTGTAGAGAGGAGGCTTTTACTCCTTACAAACCTTCTGAACAAGCCAAACTTGTGAAGTCTGTCTCTGGATTGAACTGTCAAGGCTTTAAAAATTTAATATGCAAGCAAGAGTCTGACATGTACTTCTTTTTTTTTTTTTTTTGGGAGGGGGGGTGTCTCAACTTCTTGGATCACTATTTGACCTTGGGTTGAACTTGTTGGGACATAAACTCCTGAGAATAATCTTTCTCAGTGCTGGATGATGGACACCAAATTGTTTGCAGATCACCTCATAACTTTTCCCAGATGTATGACCAACAACAGCTGCTTTTCTAAGATCATTGCTTGTGTCTTTCCTTGAGGGAACTGTGTTAAAAGACATGGCTGAATATTTAAAATCACCAAAATCCCAAAACATTTGCTTTTATTGAGGTGGTTCCACTTACTGATGAACTGTTAACCAAGTATCTTTGATTGGTAGTACATACCTGCACTCAGTTTTTTATGAAGTAAAGGTGTACTTAGTTTTTTACACTTTTTTCCAAAAATAATAAAATAGTGTAATATATCACTTAATGTTGTCCATCTGAAGCTGTATTAGCATAATTTTAACACCACATAAAGAAAAAAAATATTTTGGAATTCTGTTCTATAAAATCTCTGAATTGAATGTCACTATGACTCATCAATACGAGTAATAATTGTTAGCATTTATTTTTTATTTTTTAAACAGCTTTGCAAGCTCAGTAAGTAATACAAGAGACAGAATATGCGAGAGAGAGAAAGAGAGACTGGGTCTCAGCCCTTGCTGTATTATTAGATTACAATTCAGGTGATCTGCAGTGCAGCTTCATTAGGATCAGAGGGGTAACTCAAACCTCTAGAAGTGCACTAACAGCTGCTTTGTTTATTGGCGCTGCAGAAATTATCATAAGAGACCACTAGGGCATATTCTTTGAATGGTTCGTCGTTTGAATTTGGCTTCTTCTCTTTGGTCAGAACATCAAGACACATGTAATACCAACATATTAAACACTGCTTTTACTTTGTCACACTTTTAAGGAACTGAAAAGTGAGGTTAACAAGACACGTGTATTTTGATCACCTTGCTAAGAAGATGCCCTCAGCTCACCTACAGTGCACGTTATCTTTCTTGTTAATTTTTTTTAGAATACCTTTTTAACTGTAACAGTGTATATTCAGCTAGTTGCTACATAGTTCACAGATTATCAGCCATCACTGTTCAAAGGGAATTAAATCCTCCCTGCAACACCTCTGAGTTTCTGTCAATAAATATAGCCACTTTCATGTAACAACCGGGAATCAATTACTGAGAATTAGCAGTGCTGACAGGCAGAATAGAAACTAGAGTTTTACTCCACAGTTAAGGTGAAAATTATTAGCCTCCAAGGAATTATGTGACATTTTTCTAAGACACTTTACAATGATTATTCATGAAACTTTACAAAGTGAAACAATCCCCAAATGTTAAAGCCCCTATTCTTTTTTGAATGTGAAATAAATATTTAAATATGTTTTGAACTAAATATAGTGAAAACTGAAGTGGTCAAAATTTTGCCTGTAAACTCTACCTGAGCAATCATTCAACATTTGAACCTCACTTAAAGGACTCAGGTCCTGATTAAATGAGAATCCTCTTAAATTGTTGATAAGTAGTGATATGACCATGCCAAGAAGTAAATAGTAATAATAATGGTAATAATATTCTGGGAACTCAGATGGAAGATAGTGAGTGTTTATCTAACAGGCTAATACTTTTGCTCTTGGAATATTTCTTTTTTTTCATATTCTATTTTAACACATTAGTAAAATATCTTATTTCATCTTATTCATTGTAATGAAGAATTATCTTTGGTCTTGTGGATCTAATTGAACCTAAAACATGTTTTATGGTCATTCCTAAGAAAAGAGTTAATGGCTTTGCATGATTTCATAAAAGGGGCTAATGATTGTTACCGTAATTGAATCACAAACTCAGCAGCTTTCTCCAACACCACATTTATCACTATGGATGAGAGTGGTGCTGTCTCTTTTTTCATCCTTTTAGTTTTTCCTTTTTTGTCTTTTTAATATACTTAGTTCTTGTCTTATTTAAAAAAAATCAATGTTTTGTGTTAAATAGTTCCTATTTTATTTAAAAGGGAACCTTTTCACACATATTCATCTAAAATGTTCATTAGGACACCGCAGACTTGCAGCCCTGCAAAAGATATAGTTAGAAATCCTTAAACTACCACACAAACCTGATTTACAAAAAGTACTGAAAGCACAAAAGACAAAATATATCAGTGATGTTTGAAACGTTGCATAGATAATCTCAGCTTTGCCATTTTAGTTCAAATCTACTGTTTCCACATAGGAAACTGTGCAACTCATAGGCTGAATACTATGTGAAACAGCTTGACTAAAAGTACACAAGACTCTAAGCTCAAATATTAGTAAAAGCATTGTGAAATGTAACCTATCTATAGCTTTCCAAGTAGAACTAGCAAATTTTAGTGTCAAAAAAGATCTGATGTTCATTAGATATTTTAGGTTGACCAGTTATATATCTTAAAGATTCCATTAGTGTGCAGACTTTTAATAGGCATACATGTATGTAGGTGCCACTGTGATGGAGATGAGTATCGTTGAATATGAAGCTATGACTTAAAAGATGCCTTTGCTGCATGAATGCATGTGTTGTGGCATCTTAATGCACTTTAACTGTACCACATTCCTAAGAAAATGTCACATTAAGATTCAGGAGACTTGTGCGCTACGACTTTCATGCACAGGCATTGAGAAAATGTTTCATAATGTGTGAAAACGAGACAAAATAAATCTAAATCAGTGCATATGTTGAGTAACTGGGGCCTGCCTCACAAAGTGAGTTCGGTGTAATCAGTCTTTCTTTGAGGTAAGATCTAATTTTATTTATCGAATGTAACTCAGGTGCTAATGCCTTAACCACGACGATGAGCATGAGTACATCCAATTACAGTTTTTAAAAAAGCCAATTACAGTTTAATAGCAAACAAATAAAACTGGTGACCCCCACTAATAAATTGGGTTTCGCGTCAGCGCAGTTACATTAGGTGAAGATAAAGATACACTGTGGGAACTCAAGTGGAATATAAAAAGTTAGTAGGTGAGACAGAGTCAGTCTTATGGCTTATATGTTAGTATTCTGGGGTAGTTGTGGTTGTTAAATCTGCTTTTCTTCTTTTATTGAAGAGAAATGCATTAAAAATGAGAAAGACATATTTCATTTATCGCTTCTGTTTATGTCAGGGAGGGTAGTTGACAAGTATGAACTGTTCAATTAAAAACAGTACTTAAATAAATCACTGCCACCCAACATATGGCCTATAGACATACTTTCTTGTTTGAAGTTGAAATCCACTCAAGTAAAATATACCAGATTTATTGCTGTGGTGTTATTAGTTTGGCTTTTACTCTCTGTGATGGAATGAGTCACACGCTATAGATGTCACAGGTACCTGCTGTATTTGCTGTTTTTTAGAGCCCTAGCTGTACCATAATCAATTGATGACAGTTTTTATTGGTTCATATGGTAAAATATACCAAGGAAAAGGAAAACTGTATGGGAGCCAGGACTCTAAATGGCAAATATTGATTAGACCCTGGAGTGAGTATCAGTCGGGGCCATTACTGAACCCTCTGACCTGAGACTCTTCTCACAAGCCTTGATCCATCATTCTAACAAGTTTGTAAAGGGGCAACTGGATCTTTTTTCTTGGTATCAAGAAAATTAACGAAAATGAAGTAGAAGAGGACGAAGAATCACAAAGTTGCCATTGTTGTGATCAGGATGACGGGGAGAATATACGCCAGAATATTGGATCTATAATATCTTTGTGTGCACTCACACTAGTCAAGTTGTACCATGTACAGGCACGAGTGACCCACACACTCCCCCAGTCTCCCGATTCCCACTCATGTTGACCACAATTGCCACTTGTACATACATCATTGCAATGTTACATTAAGCGCAGGTTCATTTACTTGCGGCCCACGCGTCTCAGAGAATCAGCACAATAGAGAGCAGCACAGAAATATAATGGCAACACTACTGACTTTATGGGGGTGTTTTTTAGTTTTTCTGTTCAAATACAGCTCTCACATTTTTTTTTTCAAATTTTCAGATTACACTGCTATATTGTTAAATTCTTGTCACGAATAACTGATGCGTTTACATGTCTTGCATACATTGTGCACATGCCCTACTCACTTGTATAATGCCCAAGTACACCTCTTCCAGCTGTGCAAGAGACCAGGAATTATGCTGTGCTTGAGCACAGAGTGGAGA
>JAOWBL010000002.1:12340913-12354375 GCA_028564865.1 Zenarchopterus dispar
TGTATAATGCCCAAGTACACCTCTTCCAGCTGTGCAAGAGACCAGGAATTATGCTGTGCTTGAGCACAGAGTGGAGATCTCAAACAAACCAGACATTCGGGGTCAATCATGCTTGAGCATGTTTTAGATAGTGTGAGCGCATCCTTAATGACACTGAGATCATTATAGCAAACACTTATACTGTCATCTAGGCTTCCACCTCATCATTCCCCACAGACACTTCCCGCACTGAGATATGAGCTGGACCTTACAGGATTTTTGAGGAACAGCAAGTCTGGCAGTTGTCTGCATCAATTGGCAAGGCAGAGATGGGCCGTGTTTTGCTTCTATTTCAGTAAGATAAAAAGCATGGGGCTTTTTGGTTATGGACCATGTCAAAAGGGTGTGGCCCATTGGTTAGTTTCCCTTAGCTGGGCTCGAGGGCAGTTTTAAGGGGGTGTACCAGGAAATCTTCCAACTCCAAAGCAGGGAAGTTCCTGCTTTGGAGTTGGTACTTCAGCACAGCCTGGAAATACTGCTGGGCAGGGCGTGGTGTTGAGTCAGTGAAGATGGGGTATGCTGTAAACTTTGTCCTCTCGATGTCGCCTTTGAGTTTGGGTCAGCTTTCCTTTTTATATAATATTGTATATCATCAGCACTGTGCTTAATCAAACAGCAAACAGAAACAGCAGTCATCTCAGCTCCTTCCATGATAATCTTGTCATTATAGTTTTTTTCCCCCTCTTGCTTCTTCTTCTATTTTCTTGGCAGATGATAAAAAGTGAGCGTAGTGCATTATCACCACCAACTGGTATGGGGTGCTAATTTGCTCGGTCAATAGATCATGTCCTACAATGTAATGGAGAGACACAATGCCTGAAGGGACCAAGTAGGAGGTTAACCTATTACAGTTCCCACCTCCTAGGTTTTACCCTGCACTCCCACAAATTGAAATTGGCCTAATGGTATCACCATGTCTTTGGCATGCTAATTAAATATTTCCTGATGCATTTTCAGCTGCTAGTCTGGATAAAATTCTCCTCGTTTCATCTGTGCTGTTAAGTCCAACTGCAGATATTTTGAGAAATCAGAAAAAGAGATGGAATCTGGACTTCAGTTCACAGACAGTACAGCGTTCTCATGACTTTGTGACACAGGCCCCAAGAATATATAATTTTATGTTATGATTATTATGATTTGTATGTTTTTGGTCCTTGTGTACTTGGATTATTTGTACTTTATGTGTGAAAGATTTGTGGGTAACTTATATTTGTAGTGTGTGTTTAAGTGTCTGAGTGTGTAGTGTTTGCTGACTTGTGTTTCTTGATTGTGTAAC
This sequence comes from Zenarchopterus dispar, assembly GCA_028564865.1. NCBI lineage: Eukaryota > Metazoa > Chordata > Actinopteri > Beloniformes > Zenarchopteridae > Zenarchopterus > Zenarchopterus dispar. The sequence continues at coordinate 12,342,229 of JAOWBL010000002.1, forward strand.
TGTTTGTGTACCAATAAATTTGTGATTTGTAATGTCACATTCATGTCGCATGTATGTTGTGTTGCCACTATCTTTTCTCACCACTTGGCTCTAACCCCTCCTTCCTCCAGGACAAGACGAGTGCTCTGAGCCTCAGTAACGTGGCGGGAGTCTTCTACATCCTGATCGGAGGCCTAGGCCTGGCCATGCTGGTGGCACTGGTGGAGTTCTGCTACAAGTCTCGGACCGAGTCGCGCCGAATGAAGGTGTCCACCGCGCGAGCTGCTGCCGCCTCAGCCGCTCAGGCCTTTCACTGCTCAGCCTTAGACAGTGGTGCTAGCGCCCCCTACACAGAGCTGCAGAGCTACGGCCTGTACGCCAACAACACTGTTAAGATATAAGGGCAGAGCACAGCTACGGGGTAGGAAACGCTGTGATCGAACCATGATGATGATGATGATGATGATGATGACATCCGCCTCCACCCCTTCCCGCCCATCTAACCGTGATCACAGTAGGGCCTCTCACGGCTTCCACCGCAGTGCCAATGCTCTCCTGTACCTCTCTCTACCTCTGCCGCTCCCTCGCTCAATCTTTGTCGATGATCTGCTGTAGTCCTGTTCAATCACTTGATTTTAAAATTGCCCTTATACCTACTTCCTTCATCCTATAAAGGCAGTTTTCAATGTGTTCATTTACATTTCACTATGCACTGTGTTAGCATATGGGTCTTTCCATGTCAGTAAATTTGTGTGAATCCATGTGGCGTAGTTAATGCCACCCTATATAACAATACCACTTTTTACCAATATAAATAAGAAGGTTTATCTATTAACCCCCGGTAAAAGAGAAAACATAGTGCACCTATAGTGGAGAATAACACATACTGGACCATTTACACCTATTAGGACAGTAGCGTTAGTAGCTCTTTTGTCAGTACAGCTCTATAAACCCCCTTATGGGCAGAAGTGGTATTACTACCGAGGGCCCCTTTAAAGGTCTGATGAAAGTAATCCCAAGTACGGAAACTAAGAATAAATAGGTAATTAGATACTACCTGATTTGCATTTTTAAATGATTTAATAAAAATTTTGAGTAATTGTATTATTTTTTTTAAATCACAGCTTTGATGTTAGAGATCCATAGCAGTGACAAATTGTACCCTATTCTCTTGTGTCTCCCCAACTGTAGTGAAAACAGAAATAACAAAAACAAATCAAAAAAAGAAAATAGGCACTTTTATTGTTGATTTCTTAAAATACGTTTATAATTTGTGTTCACAGGGACTTAATTTTTTTGTTTGTTTGTTTGTTATTTTTGGGGGGGCAGAGGGGGATTTGTGACTCTGTCCATATGGGATTATTTTTTGAATTGACAAAAATAAATTCAATCTGCTATTTTTATTCTGGGGCCATCTTCACAGGCTAGCTTCTGCCAGATCAAACTACCTGTAGCCCCAAAACCAAGCAAAGAGTAAAATGTATATGGATATTTTTCAGATAGTCTGAGAACAAATAGAAAAATCAAATCTTTGACTCATTTTAGGATATCTGTATAAGATTTGACAAACATCATGATGCAAGTGAAGGGCATATGGGATCCTAAAGCTGTAACTTCATAAATAATCCTCTCGTATCTAATTTGTGTTTGCACCCTAAGAAATGAGAAAAATAGAATAAAAACGGTGAAGTTTAGGTTCTTCTTGAGCTGATGGGGGATGATCCATAAAATATCAACATCATAGGCTACAAATAATAGATACCACTTTAAAAAAACTCACTACATCATATATTACAATGTTAATATTTCTGTCTCACAATGTGGATCTTTCTGACACATTTTCTGCTTCATGTGGTCACGTAGGCTCCTTTTTTAAAATTCCATATTATTATAATGCTTCTATCTCACTGCTTGTTAACTGCCATTCCAAAACTCACTACAGTATCAGTATTCTTATGTACACTTTTCTGAAATTTCACTTTGCAGCACAGGTATAATGGCAATTTCAATCACAGTGGTACATCTTTCCACTTCTGTCGCTCTGAGCAGATCTCTCCCCTGCTCCTCCTTCTCTTTTTGCTGATTGTCTCGCAACCGCAGGGCCCATTGTGGTGAACATCGTTTCTATGTATGCCATGAGGCAGTCCTGGTGCGGCTCGCATGTCTTCCATCACTGCTTTGACCTAAAACAGTATAACTCCAACTGTTGTGTGTTCAGAAGTGTGAAATGAAGGACTTGTTGCTTTATTCTTCACTGGAAGATGTGACGTTTCTCCTCCAGCAGCTGTTAGACATCTTCTTCATGGATCAGTTTACAACAAACAGCCCTTGATTTATTCGCCCAACATCAAAGCCCCTCCGGGTACGCTGATATAGTCTTCATGTAAACAGGAAAATACAAGGCAAAGCCAAGACAAGGAGGGATCCTCAATATGAATCTCTTTTATTTTAATCAGCCCACGAAGAGGCACCTGATCAGTATGCTGATGAGACTGGCGAGGAGCCTATTAGTCCAGCGCTGCCTTTATGCTGTTTGGTTTCAAGGAAACAACAACACCGTTCCAATTAGCAGCCGGTGTAACTCTCCAATCCCAACACAGCACTTACCACTTGCTCAAGATCGCACTTGCTTTGCCCAATTTAATCAGCTAAAGAAAAGGGGATGCGAGCAGAGAGGCACACTCCCTCAAGCAAACACACACATAAAAAGCATCACACATCATTAGATCAGATTTCAAAGCCTTGGGGCTTTTATTGCGCTAGACTGGAGAATGAAACTATTAAACCAATGAGCGAAGCCTCAGCTCTCTTCTTACCGCCCACACTTTGCTCTGCACCTCCTTTTACAAATTAGGACATTTGTGCAATGACCAGCACCCTGACTTACCACCTGCAAATATCTCTTAAACTCCAAATAGAGAAAAAACAAATACTTTATTACTCTGAATACCTCATTCAGCTCCTGAACTTCTTGTTGCGCAAGCACCACAATCACTTTGTAAAACCCCAGTTCCAAAAAAGCTTGGACACTGTAAAATGCAAGCGAAAACAGAACGCAAGAGTTTGCAAATCTCATAAACCCATATTTTATTTACAACTGAATATATAAACCATATTAAATGCCTGAAGTAAAGATCCTTACCACTGCTCATTCCTATTCTTTTAATAACAGCCCATTTAAGTCTGGAAACTGAGGAGACCAATTGTTGGAGTTTTGGGAGAGGACTTTTACCCCAGTCTGTCTTGGCATCTTTGTCATATTTTTCCATTGTGAAAATGTGCCAAAGGATTTGGTTGGAGAAAGGTCTGGACGGCTTCAACTCAGTTCAACATCCAAACTATTCTACAGTGCAGCCATAATTTCACACACATGGACAAACTTGAGTACCTTTCAACAAATTGTTACTGAAATAACTTGGAACCAGTAATAACAGATAATAACTTACTAAAAAGTGGCCTGAACAAATTAGGTTACATTCACACTGCAGGCAAAAGCAACCCATAGCTGTTTTTTTCTCTTTCTTCTTCTTCTTGTCTGTCTGAACAGCTCAAATGAGGTAATTTCTGATATTTTCACATCAGACCTGGTTCACTGTCATATGCGGTCCTAAGTCAGAGCGTAGCTGATGTCTTCCAATGCAACTTGAGTGTGATCTCTGGGGTTGCATTTCATCTGTCTCTGACATCACTGGAATGCAATCAGTGTCACAATTCATTGGCAGATTTTTTTTTTTTGAGTGTAGTAGTTTTTCATTTCATGGTAAAATGACTCACTTTCAACATTTCATGGGTTTTTTTCCAAAGTGAATGAAACATGGGTTTGTTGGATTTGTAAATCATAGCTTTTTGTTGTTATTTACATTTTGAACAGTATGTCACCTCTTTTGGAACTGAGGTTGGAAAAGCCCAGACGCACTGCAAACCTTTATGCACCTACCTGAGAGACCCTCTAACTCTCTTAATTCCATGTGCTGACAGCTTTGACAGTTGTTTAAGATCTCTGCATGTGTTCATCAACTGAAATGCAGTCCGCAGGATAACTCTGACTTGTTTGCATCCTACAGCAATCCATCAATGACGCCATGCGCTGCTCCACCTTGACCAGGATGAGTGGCAACGGGAGCGGAGGAGAGAACGGACGAATCCTCACCCACGACTTCCCCAAGACCGTTCAGACGCTGCCCTGTATGAGCCACACCGCCAGCATGGGACTGGGTGCCTCCGGCATGTGATCATCACATTACTGTGCTGGCGGCGAGGGATTAGGCAGGGTGGGGCAGAAAAGGCGCGCAAGACTCTTGCAAACCGTAATAATCCCAAGTGTCTAGTTTGACCAATCAATTCTCCTGGCTGTCAACGCGCCCGAATTGAAAAAGACTTACTGCCAAAATGCACTCTCAAGCCGCTCCTCACAAACTATGAACATAGACTTGCATCATTTTTTAAATAAGTGGATATTTGAAACAGAGATCCATTTAAAAAAAAAAAATAAGAAGGGAAACGTTCTGCAATAAAGAAGCCGTCAACGGGGTGTGTTTTTGAATTTTTTAAAGTGCTCATTTCTGTGGAAAAATAAAAGAACTTTATTCCTGAGTGTGACGCCTGCGCCATGCCATTTTGATGGAGTTGTTGATGTTAGTCTGCGTGTGCAATATCTCCACCTCCCCCAATAACCCACCTAGATGCTTTCTGATCAGCCGAAGGAAGGTGCCTTCAACGTGGCAGCAGAGGGCAAACACTTGTGACTGCTTGGATGATTTGACATTGGTTTTGGGACGTTGCCGCTCCCTCTCACTCTCTCTTTCACATTTACACTCCACTTTGGAAGGACAGAGTGCTCCGTGTAGCATAGACAGGTTTTATGGCAGAACATATGGTTTACATTGTTGTAATAGCACAGAGCTTTGTCAGAAGGGATTTGATTTACCTTCTGCTGAAGGTTACCGCTGTGTGAATCAGCACTTGACCCGGCTTGACACGCATTGCTGCTACGCCTCATTTAACACATCATGCCTTGTCTTGGTGCCATATGACCATTCCCACAAATGCACACAGTTACACTGTACACTTGTTGCTGTTGCATCATTGTTTGGCCAGCAGATAAAGAGTTTTCTTGATGACAGAAACAGTTGGCGTGCAGACTCAGAAAGTCTGCTTTGAACAGTGAAGGAAACAGAATGGAGAAGGCACATTATTCTGTGGCTATATATAGTACTGAGTGACCTTACACTGTATTTTACTGTTGTGAATCCATAACTAGTCCACTGATATATGAGGGAGTCAATTTGCAGTCCATTTTTTAAGAGCAAATATTCACAAATCTCAATATAAGCTAGAGAAAACCTTCACTCTTTTATTATTGCTTCATAATTCACTCAGTCCTGTGATGTATTTTCAACCCTATTCAGTTTTATTGAAATTGGCAGCACATGTTATTTATTGAGACTGGCATATCCCCTGCAGATCATGTGTGGCCTATAAAAGGAAAGTTGGCCCATTTCACTGTTGCTAGCTGAGGAAAAAGGGAGGCGGGACTGAGGCACATGATGTGATGATCAGATTTATAGTTGCCATTATCTGTGTTTATTGGATGTCAAGGTTATGGTGATCACTCTGCTGTTCAGCTTTGAAGATCTCCCTTTCTGATCACGTCAAGGAAAGAAGAATCAAAGCGGCAGCTCGGGGAGAGAAAAGGCAGAGATAAAGAGAAAAAAAAGGACTAGCAACCTGGATTTGGGCTTGAAGGAAAATCACATCCCCAAAATTCTCAGTACTTTTAACTGTAAAGAATTGCTCATGGTGCATTTTACATTTCCAGGGTTATTTTTGTCTGTTGGCAGGGTCAGTTACATTCCTATATGTGAGTGATTATGAGCTAATTCAAGATTGAATTATGAGCCAGTTCATGTTTAAAAGATGTAACAAAAGACAGGAAAATGGAAAATCAGGGATGATTTTTTTCTTACCAATTGGCCTGTTGGTAAGTCTCGACCCCGTAGTTACTGTTGCTAACACGGACAAGCTATCGCCATTAACAATTTTATAAAAACGTTGTTCTAAGATGTTTAAACCACATTTTGGACACAAGAGGATCACCTTTTAGCAAGGAGCATTCAGATGGGACTGATATATGCCGTGAAGGGATATGTACAAAACCTAAAGTAGGCTACAGTTGGTAATAGTGTTCAGTTACATCAGGGATAAACACAATTTAATTTACATTAGTTTAATTTTGAAAAGCATAACTTTAACTGCACTACATAACTGCAGATCTACTATCAGCGAGGTAGGACTAGATCTGAAGATATAAAGGTATAATACTGCCAGCTGCCAGCAATAGATCTAGGCTTATAACTTTAGGTCTGTTGCTCAGCAGCTCCATAATCTGAAGTAAACTCACAATGCCAGTAGTGATGAATTTGAGCTAAAGTTAATATATTGGAGGTTAAGGCTGTGTTGCCACAAAATGACTGCATTTGTTGCTTCGATTTGCTTTAGAATAAATATTTCCTTGTATGCAGATGTCCTTTCAGTAGATTTCTTGTAAATGGGTCATTTTGTACTTGTGTAAAAGCTTTGTTTTTTTTTTTAATTTCAGTTTGTCCTCTGTTAGTAGCTGCAGAAATTATGTAGTTACATATTTCATAAGAGCATTTCAGTTGAATATAATGAAAAGATTATTGTCAGTCAAATTCAACCAACTGAAACATAAACCAGTAAAGTCACTCAAAGTAGCGATACCATTTCTGACCACCTGGGGGCATAAAGATAAAAGAGCCACTGACAATACAAGAGCTAAAGAGTGGGAATGGGCTAGCATGTCATGTAATTCTACTTTGTTTCACTAGAGGTGTGCTTTATCATGTCTTACACCAGGGGCTTATGATATAATTTCCCCCATATGGTCAGAAGTCTCATTGTTACATAAAGTGTCTTTAAATATTTTGTTTGCTTGTTTTTTCTTTTGTTTGTTTTTTGCTTTTGTTTTGTTTTGTTTTCTGGGGTTAAATAGACTATTTCACACTAAGTATCTAATGTTGCAATGGATAATAGAGTATTCAGATTTCCCAGAATTCCTGTTCTCATACCATGCCTGGAACACCTTTACACCTTCAAGAACACTCTCTTGCTAGAAAATTAAAGATAAACTGGAAAATAATAAATTACAGCAAAATAGCTGAATACCAATATTTAGCACTCTGTGTAATCTCATGACGCATTCATGGCACATGGGACCTGCAGCTTCCCACCTATAAATACAGTTCTCTGCAGTCAAGCTGCATCCAAGTCATAAACATCCGAATCTTTGTTTATTTATTATTTATTATTATCTTCAGTCACAGTGAGGTAAATGCTGAAATAAATCCACTAGAGTATCAGAAAGTGATGATCATCCCGCTACGTGTTTATGCATCTGCGAAAAGTGAGCAAATGGAGTTATTTCAAGCGACTGTAGACAGGAGGAAAGAACAGATTTCTACTAGGACCAGTGTTGCTCACCCTACTATAGTAATTAATTAATGTAGTAAATGTGTTTTTAAAAAGGAACAGCGTGGCTTTTGTTTATGTTGAGGTTTCCTCTGACTCTAAAAAGTCTTGATACTGTCTTTATAAGTTCTGTAAAAAACACTCAACAACAGCTTTGTTTGTTCGGTTTCTTTTCTTGTCTGATGATGAACATGGCTATGCCCTTTTTCTATTTGTGGAGGAAGTCAGTCGCAGCATAGCTGGCTAATTCTTGCACATATGCTTGCAGTTATTACTGGATGTGACTAGCAGCTGCTACAGTAACTAATCACTTGTTTGGAAAGTTCTTCAGACTAAGTACGGTGGGAACACATTTTAAATGTGTCTTGCTCTGTAGTTTAAAACCCACATGAAACAGCATAAGGAGGGCTATTTGTTTATCCAGACTGAAGTATTTTATGTTAAAGCAAAAGTTTAGAAATGTTTGCGTTGCTCTGATCTGGTTGGTCTACTCCAGAGGATTGATAAGTTCTGTTGAACTTCAAGATCGCAGTTCTTTGGAACCACTAAGTGAACATTTTTAGATGCCATACCAACAGAATTAACTTATTTTCTTGTATTTTCTCATTTGTTTTTTGTCTCTGAAGAGATACTAATCTATCTTCGACATATATGCTACTAAGATCATGTATAAAGCGTCATTTTTTACTTTATTTGGAGTTTAGCATGTTCAGAATCAGTTCAATGGGATTAAAACAAAATAATCCATATTGGCAGTGTTCAATTTATTAAAGAAACAGTAGAGCATATCTCTCTGTTGTACTGATACTGTCAACATAGTTAAAATATATCAGGCTTTGACTATACATTTCCAACTAGTTTGCGTAGTTGTAAATGTATAGTCAATCCTTTTTTTAGTTTTGATCTTTTCACAAAATTTGTTTGCAGTAAGAAAATTATTGATTATTATTGTGCAAAGGGTACATCATGTGCTTCTTAGAAATCCCAGCATCTTTCCTCTGACCAGTCTTTCAGTTTTCTCAGCCTGAACAAATCTGAGTACAGTAACTGTATATGTACAGTTTGTGGATTGTAAGAGGTCATTCAGTAAATGTCAGCAGTCCTTCAGTTAAGCCGATTGATCAGATCGATTGTGATTCCTATTTTCCTGAAATGCATTGAGCATCATCATCTGTGGATCTAATGGTCTCCAAAGGTGTAATTTTACTCAAAGGTGACTGTAATGTTGTTTCCTAAAATGGGATTTTCTGCGGGGTGCCACAGGTCTCACACACTCAAGTTCAGCTCTCCTTTTCAGGCCAGTATTTATCTCCAGTGCCACAAAAGGTCCAACTTTTTAAAAAAAAATATTATTCCTGTTCTCTAAATTTCTGCTGAAATAAAAAAACAACCAAATATAATTTATGACTTCTCTACATTGTCATATGAGCAAGAAAACTGTGCAGTGTTTACTGAAACATATTTCCAGATGTTCTGTATATAAAAAGATTTTCTCTCTTATCCAGTGAAGACATTCTCTTTTATACCATCCATCAGTGTACCAGAATTAGTTACCTGCCATGTGAATACTTTTCCTTTCCTCCTTCATTTGTGTCTTCTTTTGCTTATGATGTAATAAATTAGTGCACAGGAAAGCGCTCTGAGATTGAGGCTTTACCTTGGCTGATATGTTTTCTATACCATAACAAGATTTCTAAAAAACAAAAACAAAAAAAAAACAAAAAACAAGAATTGTTTGTACTAAAGACGACAGTTGCAGTTCAAGGAAAATGGCACTTTGAAGAATAAAAACTAATCTTCATACACACACACACACAGATATTCAATAATCCACAGATTATTGCTAATGTGGTTTAGAGACGGTGTTCATTTCATTTTTTGTTTCATTGTTTTACTTTTTAAGTTTAAAAAAAAGCAATCATCTGATGGTATTTTTAATTGCTTGAAATTTAATACAATGTGAATATTTCTTGGTTGTGTCTTTTTTTTCCACAGTATTTTACAACTTGAATTCAATCTCAGTTTGTTCACCAGAAGTACTATTTTTGTTCTATGGAAAGGATATCTTTTAGTTGAATTTAAAAAAAAAAGTATATATATACATATACATAAACGTATATGAGGTATAATAGTCAGATTTTTTTAGATTTTCTTTTTAATCTAACCAAAGTGTCCTGGAAGAAAGTTGTCATGCTTTTGTAACTGAATAAAGGACTAAACTATGACTGTTTGTTTTATTTCCAAAAGAATTCATGTGTTAGACACAACTCTTTGGACAAATTAAATCTAACTTTGTGTTTCACGTGTGCCCTGATCTAAGTGAAGGACAGTGGTCCAGGAAAACCTAATCATCTGAGGCCCTCTGACATCTGTGACAGAAAGAAAACAAACACCTCTGTTACACGACCTACTAGAAAATTAATCAGAACTAGTTTCAGTTCAAGAAGTTGCATCCTCACACACACAATTTTTTTATTATTTTTTTTTAATTTGCATTGATAGATTTGACTCGGAGACAAAGTTCTGGATGAGTAATGAGTTTCTGCTTCTAAATTCAGCCAAAACAGAGGTAATTGAAGCAAAACAATTACCTCTTAAATTATGGCTCAGATATAAAGTACACCCTCCATGTTGTGATCCCAAATGGCTTTCTAGCTTGTTAGCTTACCTTTGTCACAGTTTTACCATGAAAGTGATATGTTGTTCTAAGATGGGCAATAAAAATATCAGATTCACTGTAGTTTCTGTGGATGGTATCACACTGGTTCTTGTAACTCTGAGGACTCTTGGAGTTATATTTGATTAGGACCTGTCTTTTAACTATCATAATAAACAGGTTTCTAAAGCAGCCTTCCTTCATTTGTGTTCTACAGCCAAAATCCTGAGTATCCTTTCCCAAAGAGATGCTGAAAAACTAGTACACCGCATCAAGGCTAGATTACTGTCATTTTAACAATGTTCACAAAAAACAAACTTCCCTCATAATCACACAGTTGATTCAAAATGGGACTGTCAGGTCCTGTCAGGAGAGATCACGTTTCTGTGTTCTCTGGCTTACTGTAAAAATTAAAATCAGCCTAAAATCCTACTTATAACTTCAGACTAAAGTTAAGACTCACCATTTTGATGAAGTGTATTCTTATTGACTTATTGTGATCTTTGTGTTTTTACATTCTTACCCATTTAAATTTTTCTTTGAATTCTTTTATGCTACATTAATATTCTTTGCTTTTACAATTTGCCATGTTTAATCTGTTAGTGTTTTTTTTTACTGTAGAAAGCACTTTGGGTTTCACTTGTGATTAAAAAAGTGCTGAATTGAGTTGAGTTATACCTCATTTTGCACGTTGGAGAGAAAACGTCATGGCCTGTGATACATGGCCACCACAATGATTTTATTCGTTTTATATCATAATCCAGAGTTTTGTTTTGTTTTGTTTTGTTTTTTTTTCATTTTAAAGTTTATTGCATTGGATTGAGAGTAAGAAAGCTGTCCGCTTGGATTTTTCTCTAAAGAGTGCATTGTAAGCAGAGGCTTGGCTTCCAAACTGCTATATGAAGTTTGATAAGGGGTTTTTCAAACACTTTCAGATGTAGTACTGTTGTAAAATAATGAGGAGAGTACTGATGTCTTAAGCATCACACAGATTTATCTTTTTGGCTCCTAACTGTAAAACTCCAGCTGTAAAACCTGGGTAACCAAAATGAACAATGAACTTGGGCTTTGTGGAGTAAGAGATACTACAAAAACTGACAAATTGACTTCAGTCACCTCTGATCAACATAGTGGAACAAAACTGGAGCACAAACAATTGCACATCAGCTTTAGCAATCTAGTACCAAGAGGTCTCTTAAGTAAGTGGGCCATTCTCTACAACCTTCAGCAAAATGCATTTTACAAGGACCTCCAGAGGTGGAAGTGGTTGAAAAGGGGGAAACAACATAACCAGTGAGTGTGCAGCAGATTAGTGTTGACTCCTTCTAACAGCTTGCAGGGTTTGCTTCACTGATGCAGAAATGGGACATGAGCAGCTGCTTAGTATATTGTTTTGCTCAGTAATGTTTGAAATTAACTTCAAATTCAGAAGTCTGTTCAAGTAGGTGGCCAAAACACAAAGAGTAATATGGATTTGTCACTTTGAAGGAATAAATGCACATGTGATGACTTGTTTTGAGTTTTGCCAAAATCACACCTCTGCAAGGCCAACGATTCCTCAACCTGTTCATCTGGGCCTTTTTTATTCATTTCACAAAAATAGTGCAGTTAAAAGTGGAAAATATATGAGATGTGCATGTGAAGCTGCTGTTGCTGCTCAAACATAAATCCTCATTGATGATTTTTTTAAACATTTTTCTGCTTCCCCATCCATATCGCTTACATTCTGCAAATTCCCTGAGTGCACGAAGAGTGAAACAAAATAAAATAGCTTTCATTACCTGAAAGAAACATTTCATGCAACAGTTGTCTCTCATATCATTGTTCAGCCTGGAAGCAGGAATTATTATAATGAGGATACAAATATAGAAAGTGTCACTGTGTGAATATCAGAATGTGCATGTGTGTGTGTGTGTGTGTGTGTGTGTTACATAGCAAGATGCCATGCTGTGTCACACCCCTTGATTAATGACATCAGCCGCCGGAGAGGCCCCACTCTTCCTCGCTGTGACAGCCCTGAGCCC
>JAOWBL010000002.1:12356360-12366993 GCA_028564865.1 Zenarchopterus dispar
ACACACTCTCACTCTCACACACACTCTCACTCACACTGACACACACACTCACACACACACACACTCTCACACACACGATATAAAGCCAGACAGACTTGCCTGAGGGAGGACAGAGTTAAATATTACTGTATCACTTCAGTGGTCAGTACACACATCAAGATCCCCAGTTTGAAGCTTCACTTACCCTATTAGTCGTTGATTTATAAGTGGTAATGCCGCTATATTGCTCTGCAAAGGAAAACATATGAGGCTATGATGAGTTATTATCAGACTGCAGCTTTACTGGTCCTCACATGTCTCTGTGGTGTTGAGGGTCACTCAGAGGCTGGCTCACAGACAGTGAATCACCAGACAGAGCTCATTTGTCCGATATGCTCAAAATTAACAGCCTTTGCTTCGGATGTGTGTTAGCTCATTTGTGAGAAAGAAGACCCTACTTGCAGCCCTCCAGAAGTTCAAGGGAAGCTGGCACCCTGATGCTTCCCAACTGTCCATCTCAGCGGACGAAGGCCGCTATGGCCTTGTGGGGGATGATGGATGGAAGTAGTAAACAGGAGATGGAGACAGAGGATACAGGATAGCAGGAGAAGGAGAGATGTATGGTCCTCGACATCACCTCAGACAGAATGACAGATGAGGGGACTGTGGCGAAGGAGTGCTTTCCCCAGTGATCAAAATTTGGGAGTCTACCTTCTAAACTCAGCTTGACTCCCAGCCAATCACTTTGGTAGATGGGGTCAAAACCCAAGAACAGGAAATTCCTCCCTTTTCAATGAAATATTTCACTCAATAGCCCAGAATTCCCCACTTAAATCTCTTTTCTGCAAAGCAATACATCAATTGCTTTTTTCCATCTCTTGAAAAAGAACGGTTCTTTGAAATGGGACTCATTTTTCATTGAGCATTGGCTGTAGCTGCAAATGGACAGTCTCTTTTTCCTCTCATTCTCAAAGTCAAGAGGTCACTCGAAAGGCGCATCACCATAGAAACCCGCTCAACCCTGAACATCAGCCCTCCACTACCTGCGTACAAAATGCAGATTTAGCAGGCACACAAATCAAATATGCTAAGACAGTCGCATTACCTTAAAAGCACTGCTACAGTAATGGCGAGTTTAGCATAATGGATTTGTTTAAATTAATGCATAACTCTGCATGTATGCCCATAAGAGTGCCGGTGCAGGTAAATATTCATCACCGTGTGAAGTGTGCAGGCCTGATTGCGATTTTGGTAAACACACGGTGTGAGGTAAACCCTGAATAATGGATTCAGCCCCAGTAAGAGTAATCAGTGAACCCTGAGCTCAGCCTATTGAAGTTTAATAACATTCTGAATGTCAGAACACATGACAGGAGAGAAACATAATCCCTTCTCCCTGTAGAGAGAGGCCTTAAACTAACTCTACCTCTCTCTCTTTCTATCCCCTCTCTCTGTCACAGACCACATACACACATATCAACACTAGTATAGCCTTTCAGATTAGCTTGTGTGATTTAAACAGCATTTAAAGAGAAGTAAATAAGGGAGAGTTCCAGTTGAACGGAGTTCACATTCGCCCCTCCCTGTGGGGTTTTGTCACCTTATCACACTGTGGCGCTCTCTGTTTGATAATTAGAAAGAAAGTTACACTGCTCTCTCTATGGACTCTAAGTGTTTCAGTCTTCTCTGGTTGTGGGGCTTGTAGCAAACATTTTTTTTTCTTTCCTTCTATCAAAAAAATCACATGATGATAATTGACACTTGACACTATATATATATATATATATATATATATATATATATATATATATATATATATATATATAAATCTCAGTCCCAAAACATAATCTTAAGTCATTGAATTGATATACCTGTTCTTGATATTTTAGTGTTAGCAAAAGAGAAATATGTTGCAGTAATTACAATTTAATGTGATACCATGATATCATGTGATATAATGTGAACTCAAAATTGGTAGCAAAAGCCCAAGATCACATGGAGGAACGGAATATGAACTCATCTGCCTCACATATGGCTAAAGCAATTCAGAGTATGAACCAATTATTAATATTATAACAAATACATACAGTCTGGCATCTAAACTCTGACCTCATCACTTCCCACAGTATTGGAGTGACGTGCAGCAGTTTAACTCACCAGGCTGATGCCTAGACTCTAGATTACCAGTGGATTTTAGGTTAGTGGTGATTTTTTTTCTTTTTTTTTTTTTTTTTGAGCAGCAACAAGTTTCGCAGTTGGCAAGGCAGATATGGCCATGTTTTGCACCTTTAAATAGACTCATGAACTTCCATTCATCCATTTTCTATATCCCCTTTAATCCTGTACAAGGTCACAGGGGTCTGCTGGAGACTATCCCAGCTCAATACAGGGAATAGGGAGGGATACACCCTGGACAGGTCAAGCAATACACTTAATGGGTGTAAATGGAAAAAAAACATATACAGGGGTGTATTTGAGTATTGCTGAAGTTGCCCACCTGAACTAATCCACTAATCGATAGCACCTCAGAAACTGGAAGTGATGAACTACAATTTAACCCCTCCACCACCACCACCACCAAAAGGAATCTGTGTGTAGATGCTGTTCTCAATGACTACAGGGTCATGGGTAGTGGTTAACATTAGAATTGGCTCTAAACATACTTACATGTTATGCAAGAATTTTGAACAATATTAATTTGTGTCTGAGGACAAGTTTGATGAAATGTTTTGATCCACTTCAGATATTGACTACTGTATTTTTAAGGCATTTTCTGTGAAATACATTAAACCAATTACACTAAATCTTGGTAAAAAATAAATAAACATTCTAACCCAGCAACCACGTGATATGCAAAACTCTAACCCTAACCCATAAAAAAAAATAGTTACAATGATACGCTAGGCCACAATAAATCCTCAGTAGCTTTGTGCAGTCTGGATTTCCCTTATGACGTGCAACTTAGATTTTGGTATATGGAGGATTACCAGGGGTCGGGATTTCAGAGTAAAAGTCAGTGGATAAAAGTTGCAGTAATAGCTGTACCAGGTCTCAAAGAGTAAGGAAGGGAGCAACATGTGTGCTTTATAAGGTTGTATCTGAGAAGCATAGATCAAACCCAGTTTAAGAAATAAAGATCTGGTGGTGTATTCTCTGCTGGGAGCCAAACGTCTGCCAGCCATTTAGACTGAATAAATTCCCCCAAAGCCAAAAGATGAAGTTCCATCCATTAGTATGGTTCTTGAGGGAATTAGGGATTGCAGCCATTGGGGAGGAAAAAACAGGCACTGACAGATGGACCCATCAGAATATCCCCTGCGGGACAGTACCCTGGTCATCACTGAGGTCTGCCTCCATCATCCCCCTGAATCTGACTTCTACCAAGGAGATCTCCTTGCCATATATAACACTTCCGAAGTGAATTGTAAAAACAGTAACCACGCTCTTGCAGCTGCTGATATCTTTAACATATTTCACCCTGGACATGAATTCAGGTATTAATTTGCCTCTCATTAAACAAATGCATCAATATTGGCTGTTCTGCAGTCAGGGCATCATCATGTAACATGCTGCACCAAACAATACCTAACCCAGAAGAATAATTCTGTCACAGGGGAGGGAACCCTTCATGTTATATCACTAAACTTTTTTTTCTGGGTTGTTCAATACAACACACAGAGATGAGGCTTGTGCACATTCAGACAGCTCATGTTCTGCTGAGGACAGAACCCTGTTGCCAAAATGTGTTGATGCCCTTCAAAATCTTCCCAAACCTGTCACTGTGAAACAATAGATGCCATTTGTGGGGACACGTGTTCTTATTGCAGTGTTCATTTCAGGCTAAGCAGTTCTTGAATCTCCACTGAGCTCTCTTATCCATCTATGGTAAAGGGATACAAGCACGTAAAAGGGCCATTTGAACACATGGAGCAGAAAAAGCTCAATTAGCTGGCTAACTTTACTTTTTTAAAACCAACACAGTCCCAAACAAAGTGGTAGGGTTGTGTTTTTGAGTTAGCGTTCACTTCAGTCCCCAAATTCATGTTCTCAAGTGCAGAGGAAAGGATTATTTTCTTTATATGGCCCCTGTAAATATGGAATATCCAAATAAAGTTTGCAGAGTGAAAGAGGAAATGCAAAACAATGACGATTAATGACACCTGTATCTCAATGGCTCACTACCACCGTTACTAGAGTTTGTATTCGTGAAGTACTTGAAAGACAACCTCTAACTATACTCCCTCACTCTCTCACCTCTGCCGCATATTTTCTCTACAACATAACCATTGTCACCTTTTTTCACTGTCCCTCTCTAATCTGTAAAAGCGCACATTTGGCTCTGTGCACACTGTGATGAGAGGAAATGTCACATTCCACTGTGAGCAGCGGACCGTCACACACCGGAATGTCAATCGGGCGGCTGGTGGAGGAGACGGAGGGATGAACGCTCTGAGAAGTGGCGGACGGCGGGAGCAGCCTTATTCCATTGTGTGTGTGTTTTTAAAGACATGGCTCTTTTTTTTTTTCATGATTATTCTAATCCCACCAAGGCCTCTCAGCCTGAACTGGGTGCCTTATCTGCTCTCTACAGTCATTTTCTCATTAAAACACAATCACAGGCCACCAAATCTAATAAACCTTCAACTTCGTCTTTGAAAGAGGGAGGGAGAGAGTGAGTTATTAGGGGTGGGGGGGGTGGGGGGGGGGGTGAAAATGCAGATTACTTGTAGGTCTGCCAGTCTTTCTCTGTGTGCTGTGGGAAAAGGAACCCTGCCTCTAATCACTTCTTTTTTTTAAAAAAAAAGGTCATAGCCTTTTTTTGTACCAGAGTCAAAAGAAAGAAATAAACATCATAATTTTTTATAACTCTACAATGAAAAAGGTCGCTCCTTAATAAAGGCTACAGTGATTACAGAGTGCCATGAAGGATTTGGCCTGTAAGTACCTTGATTGTTGTTGGTTTGCATCAGAGAAGTGGTTTGGAGCCCACTTCTGAAAGCGCTGCTCCTCGGGGCGAGTTGGCCAAAGTTAACATCAAGCCAAACACTCGCAGGCACTGATGCTGCAGCCCACAATCCTTTCTGACTAGCATATCCCAGCCTGTCTCTCTGTGACAAACACACACTCACACATGCACACAAAAAAACTCCCCAGACAGAGCTTTAAACCCTGTTTAATCACCAGCTCAAGTGAATACATCATCCCCTGCAGTTTGGTTTAAATTCCAACATGCTGCAGTGAAGTGAGCCAGTTTGTCACCTGCTTTACAACTTTACCACACCATATAGTGTGTGTTAGGTAGGACTAGACAATAAATGCAATTTTTTTTCCTATACTTTAACAGATTTGCTATGTAGTTTCTCTGCGATGCCATCCCAACGAGCAACAAGAGGGTTTCCCCTCTGTTAACCCCTTATTTCCTAATTAAATTTACAATTACTTGAAAAATAATTGTAAATATAATGTTCTTGCTGCCAAGCAGAAGTCACCTCAGCTCCACCAAGACCAGAAGGAGTTTGAGGGAAATTCACAATTGACAACAAGGAGCTAATATTCCCATATTGGATCTGATGAATCTGCCATTATTGTCAAGCTATGTGCTTCAGGCTTTTAAGATCTGTTTAATTAAACCTCTACTTAAATAAAAAAATAAATAATAATCTTGACCCATAAATGTTTACCTGTTATGCTCCTTTGTCCTCTATCCCTTTATTTGTAAAAGTCTCAGAAACTGTTTTAAATCAGATATATGATCATTTGCACATAAAATAATCTGAATGGAAAGTTTCACTCAGGATATCAATGTCATCAAAGTACAGAAACATTTATTAAAGTCACTTGCAACCTCCTAATTTTTTTAAAAATTAGTTGACTAAATAATAAACTATTGAATAAAATATAAATTACAATAAATTTAGCTAGTTTTATTCTCAGTTAATTAGGGTTAACAAAAACATTGTTTGCCTTCATAAAAAAGTTAATGGACGACATTTTTGAATTCATTGAAAATGTTTACATTTCTGCCACTCTTGACTCTCTTGTGTCCTTTTCTCTGATGCCTTTGTTCTGTGTTTTGTGCTGTAAGTCTGGCCGACCCTCCCTGAGGACCTCGTCATCTTATCTGTAGTGCCACACATGTTCCTGCCCTCACCTCCCTTCACTTGTCACGTCAGGCCTGACGTGTCTCCTGTAAAGTCCTTTGTCTTGTCTTCCTGTTTTTGGTTCCTCTGTTGTGCTTCCCGTGTTGCTCACCTGTTCTCCTCTCCATTTACTTCACCTCTGCGTCCTTTTCTTGGTTTCATTTTGTCATTCTGCTGTGGCAGCATTTTTGATTGAATAAGAGACTCCCATTTTTGTGTCCTCTCTGCTCCACACCTGCATCTGGACAATAACTGTCCTTTCATTTCTTCAAGCTGAATTTGATCAGCCTGTCCCGCCTTTCCTTATTCTCTTTTTCTTCAAGATTAATCATCCTGGTTCCTCTGAATTCGACTTTGATTTCCAGGGGTTACTAAAACGTCTGCTGCAGAAACTGCCGCTGAACGGCATTGCAAATGCATACATTCGATCAGAATAACAAAGCCGAGTGTAGTATGCAGTTTGGCACTCATATTGATGGCTAGACGTATACCTTTTAGGGTCCTACTTACTCTAGATGTCATCTAATACCATGTTCGTGGCATTTATTTCATGTGAAAGAATGTGGAAAGTTGTCCTTAAAGTCTGGATCTGGAGGCTTGCTTAAAAAATATATTGAAGTGAATCAACCAGCTGTGACTGTTGTGAAGTTAAATAGTTGCTACAACAAATGTTGACTTGACTTGATTTTTGTTGCTGTTTACTTTAAATAAAATGCATTCACATGGTTATTTTCAGCAGCATCCTTATTTTTGTTTTGCACGGCAATTTACTGTAATTAAAGCTTCGCCTGCATATGACAACGTGAAAACGAGCCACATCAAAGCACATAGAAGGCTTTACTCAGAATTGTATCTCCTTGTAAAATTATCCTGCTGGCTAAATAACGGCATGATAAACAAAGACATTGTTTCCCAGAAGTGATGATTATGCAAATATGCGTAATGATTCTGCATAAGGAAGAAAAACAGCTTTTGTCTCCACTTGTGATTGTCAAAGGGGTTAAACAAGACGATAGATAAAACACC
Organism: Zenarchopterus dispar; assembly: GCA_028564865.1. NCBI lineage: Eukaryota > Metazoa > Chordata > Actinopteri > Beloniformes > Zenarchopteridae > Zenarchopterus > Zenarchopterus dispar. The sequence continues at coordinate 12,363,506 of JAOWBL010000002.1, forward strand.
GGCGGTCAGAAGAGTAAAGGATGTTTTCTTATAAATACCATGCTTTTGTTTTTTATATGTATATAAAAATATCTTGTAGTTCTTTTACACATGAACTAGAAGAATTATGAAATTTCACTAGTTTAAAAGTGTGTGGTGGTGACTTTATAAGTCTGATTAAAAGAATGGACTTTTTCATGTCACTTTGCATGGATTCTCAAGAGATTTACAAATCAGGATTTTGAAAGTTTCTCTCTTGCCAGGATTCAAGCTCTGTCTGTTTGAACCAAAGCACAACAGTTTGGAACAATCAATGGCATAGACTAACCGCTAAAGGCAGGTAACTCTTAACTGATCCATTCGATTGAAGTTTACTGTTAGTCACAGACTCAGGATTCAGCCGATACCTGCAAAGCTTTTTTTTTTTTTGAATAAATGTCTGTCCCCTTCTGAGGATGTTTCCGTGGAGGACTTCCCAGATGAAGCGCTCTAACAAACCATCTGGCATGTACTTGTCTGTCTTCACATTACATGCTGTTTTGGTTGTGAAACTAGAGAGTTTTATTCATGTGTACCCAGCTGATGTCTGTTTCTGTAAAAACTTAATGCCATGAGGATGTGTGCCTCCTTTTTGAATTATACAGGCTCATACAAATTTTATTAGCATGGTGTTTCATTTGTCCTCGAGCACGCATCTACCTGTAAAATGTTCATACTCCTCCATTCACCATCCTATTTTTGTAAAAGAAAAAAAAACACTTTGGGATCAATGCTTCACTTAATTTAATGAGAAGTCTTGAGGTCACCGCTTATACTTGTTTCAGATAGTTTCGTTGCGGGTTGCTCTGACCCTTATCTTCTGCTTGAACATCAGAGTTTGCATCCAAGCACAGCTTCCGAACGTAAGGGTGGGATTGGGGGTACTTATGGAAATAATATGCATTAAAAAAAGCAAGGGAGATAACCAAAGTCAGAGCAGGCAGCTGTCATTGGTGGTGATTCAGAGGTCTTTGAGGCCTCTCACTTTGTTCCTAAATTATTCATGCAATCTGTCAATGCTGAGGTCTAAGCAGGCTCCTCTCCCCATGTGTTCAATGATGACAGAAATCTTGCTCCATGTTCACCAACGTCTTCTGCAAATCCCTCGCTGAATACATGCTCCATATTCAAAAAGCTCCCGCACTTGCTTCCATATACGCATCAGCGTGTATATGTTTCTACTATTATGCATCTTTTGAAATGTGGCCTTGAAAGCCCCCTCTGGTATTTTTTAATAACTTGAGGGTCATTTTTTATCTTTGTTGTTAATTTTGTGAGCATTGCCTTATGTCTCTACAAGCATTGCATTTTGTATGCAGTGGTATGCAAATATTCAGACACAAATGTGCATTTTCACACTCTGTGTTTACTAGTTGTGCACAAGTCCACTGAGCAGCAGCTTTGCAGCAGTTCTACATCTCTCTGTTGGGTGCTCCTCACAGATGTTTATTAAAATGTTGGAAAGTGTGTTGCTGAGGCCCCCTGCTTCAGAATACTAAATATCTAAATGACTGCATTAATATGGCACTTTTCTGGTCACCACAATCCATATTCACCCATTTACACACATATCCACACAACAGTCTCTTAATCTTGACAGACTGGCTGAAATTTGGCATTGTAACTGGACATGATCCCAAACACTCAGACAGATTGGCTATCTAAGAAAAAAGAAGAAGAAAAAAATATTAAAGTGTTGCAATGCTCGGTCAAAGTGCAGACTTCGATCTAACTGAATGCTCAGGGAGCTCAAGATCAATAAAGTGAAGGATAATTGTATAAAAGAAAAAAGAGCTGCCCTAAATATCCTGTACTGCTGTTTATCTGAGCTTTTATTTACCAAAATTAAAACCTGATAAAGACCAGTTTTTATGTTCTGGGATTTTAAATCTGAGAATCATGAGAGGTCATACTATATTTTCTTATAACTGTACTAATGTGGGGGAAACAAATCTTGTTCAACCTCTTGTTAAGAAGGGCTTGCTGTGAAAACACTCAAAATTAAACTTACATCGGAGTATGCAGCCATCCTTCCACACAGAAGCACAAGTTTAAAAAATCTTGCCACACTACACACATCCATATTGCTACAACTGCTTCTTAGAACCAGCTCCTGTAAATGTGTGTGAATCTGTTTTTTCCTCTGTCCTTTCACACAAGCACATCACCATGCACTTGAGACGGCTCCATTCATCTGTGAAGACTATACATAAAGGTGTGTGTCCCTGCAGGGGGTTTGTCTACCAGTCACAGCCTGTTACATGGCCTCATGTCTTCTGCAGCACCCCACTGCTTCCTGTTTCTCCTGTCCTTCAACCACCAGCAGGTGATCCTGACATGCTTCATTTGCTTTTGTTTTTTTTTTCTCTCTCTTTGTTATAAGGAATCATTAGATCATAAAGAAGAGTCACCCCTCACCCACGACCCCCTGTAATACACTCAAACTTGTACGTTCAGGGCTGAAATCCTCATGTGTCTTTTTTAAGGGAGCACAAAAAAGCTTTGGGAAGAAAATGAAACAGTTTCGTTGCTTAATCCTGTAAAACAAAGCTCCTTTTCGGGGACTCGTTCTGTCTTTCTGTCATTTTTGGGACTTCTTTTGTTTTGTTTAGATTAAAGTATTTATGACATATCCTGTGGTGCCACCAGCGGCAGGTGGCCAACATGTTTACTTTGTCCCTCATAGGCTGAGAAGAGTGTACTCATGGGTTTATCATCATGGTGGAACCCAAGAGGATTATACAATGACAGAAACAAGTAAGGTTTATCAGCTTCACACCCACACACATGCTGACACACACCCTGAAAAACTCTAATCTCTTGAAAAAGGGGCATTGAACACTACGAAACACACACACTTGAGCTCCTATCTTCCTCTCCCCCTCACTCTGCTTCAATTCTGCACACTTATATCTGCTAGATTTGTGAGTCATCATTCATGCTGCGTAACATACACAAAATGCCTTTCACTTCAAAGATAAAGTTTCTCTAATTCATAATTGATAATCCAACTCTCTCTCTCTCTCTCTCTCTCTCTCACAGGCTGGGTTATGTTCCTATGACAACAGAGCTGCATCCATCCTCTGATGCTCTTTGTGGTTCTGTTGCTGATGCTCAATACTGCAGAGAGCAGGCAAGTCTATTTTAGTGAAAACCCTAGTGACTAGTTCCATAATTATGGAGGATAATTATTAGATTCATACACGCACATGTACTCACGTGCTTTTCAAGACCGAACCAGTTACTTTCACTTCAGTTTTACATCTCAACTCTCACAGAGGATCAATTTCAACTTGTATGAAAAACCCAAATTCTCTTCCAATTAACCAAAATATCTATCATGTGGAAGATTTTCCTCATCTTTCTATCCTTGTGACAGCAGCAACGCAAAAGCACACACACACACACACACACACACACCCACACAAGCACAAAGCCACAGCCGGTTCCCCCTTTGCGATAACTCCTAC
>JAOWBL010000002.1:12379834-12403328 GCA_028564865.1 Zenarchopterus dispar
TCAGGAGCAACTTCAAAATTAGTTCCTCCGTGATTCCGAAAATTCCCAATCAAACTGTATTGTGCGTGCATTCGGCTTGTTTCTGTGCGCGTTAACATTTGACTGCTGGTTAGTTGTGCGCCACAATATCACTGTGCTCTGGGTTCTAGCTCTGAGAGAAGTACTCCAAGACAAGGCGCAGGTGTCCCAGGCGGTCTTTGAGGGAGGTCAGTGACAGGACAGTGGTTTGATAGGCGGGGTCCAGCTGGAGGACAGACAGCAGCCACCAGCACCACGCCGGTCCGTTGGCTGAGGCCTAGAGGAAGTAAATGAGGTTGGAAGAAAAAAAAAAAAAAACCAAATTGGTCGTCATAAAACTGTAAACAAATTACTGCCACTTTTGGATTACATTCTGTTTTCTGTGCACCCAAGGGGTACTAACAAATATTTGCCTTTAATAATGAATTCTATTCAACCACGTCTACTTGTTTTCACCAGCTCACAGGGATTTTATCCCAATAAATGTCTGTCTGCACTGTTGACACAGTACAGCTGGACTGTTATAATCTGTCCTCTATCACAGAAAAATAACTGAACGTTGTCAAAGATAAAAGAAGACATAACCGTCTCTGTGAAGAACAACCAATCAACATCAAGTTTTAAATCTCAAATAGAAACATTCAGCAGTGTGACCACTGGGTATATTTAGGCAACCTTGTTTCCTAAATGGTCTTTGGGGCACACTGTCCTGCATGTTTTAGGCAGATCTTTGCAGCAACACATCTGATTCTAATTAATGGTCATGATCAGCTTGTCATCAAGGTCTGAACAAGTCTGTTAATGACACAGACACTTGTATCAGGGTGTGGTGACGCAGGGAAACATCTAAAACCTGTAGGACAGTGTGCCCCGAGGACCAGGGCTGGGAAACACTGTGTTAAGGTACTGACCTGAATGTTCTCCTCCTTATCTGGCATGCTACCATGCTGTCTGACAATCTGGTCACGAATGCGGCTGCCCAGGCGCTGGTACCAGTCCTGAGCCTGCTGGAACACGCTGTCATGGAGATGCTGTAGAAGCTCCAGCTCGCTGCCATCGACCTGAGAAAGAGAGGATAGAAACAAATGAAAGACTCAAAGCAGAAAGGTCCAGTGCTCCTACGGAGTTGTGTTCTTTAAGTGTTGGCAGAGTTCCTCACCTTGATGTCCTCCAGGTACTCCACATCAGCAGTGTGGTAGCCATCTCTTTGACCTCTCTTGAGGACTCTGAATCTGCTGCCACCCACCGTGTCCACATAAGATCTGCCATCGGCCAGCAGCTCCAGGCTGAGGATCTCCAACATGCAGCCATAGTCCGCAAACCTGAGAAACAAGATGAAACACAGCTTTTAAAAGAATATATCAAACGTAACTTTATTAGTCAGTATGAATACGGAACTGTATTTCATATTTATTGTGATAATGCAGCTTACTCAGACTTTTAATATCATGTGCTCTTTCAAAAGGAATCTTAGTTTGAAAGTATAGAACAACATATTTGTGCTAACCACTTTCACGGTGGAGCGGGTGGAGTATGATGGGAATGCTGGGTGGAGATATAGATGGAGAGGCCAGATAATTCTTGCAGTTTCCACAGAAGCCTGCAAATCTAAACTTGTAAACTTAAGAACAATTTTTTTTTTTACTTAGGCTGCCCAAAACAGAGGGACTTCAAATGTTCAAATAAAGGGTCTTAACCACAGAATATTTTTTTTCTTAACAATATTTAAAATACATTTTTGTTTTTGTGTCAAACTAAATATTATTCATTAAATATTACATCTTAGTAAAAAATAAAATAAAAAGTGTTACTTCCCTTCTCAGTTATTGCATTTGGATTTATTACTCTAATTTAAGATTTTAATTCAGACTCTATATATGCTTGAATAATGTTAAGTCAACACATGGCAGAATTATGCAACTTGTAAGAAACCATTAAGTGAAGCAGGGAAATGCAGAGCAGATCTGAAAGCAGACTGGTGACCGTGCTGCTATTTTCCACCCCCTCAGGGTCAAATATGACTGATTAAGCTTTGCCCACTGCTCCGTCTGCTGTCGCTGCACTGCTGACAATCCCATCAGCCTCCACTGAGCCCACTGTGAGCTTCACAGAAGGGGAAATATCAAACATGGCTTCTCCATTCACATAGTCAGTCCAGTTAAAATAACAACAGCTTAAAGTAATATATTACACATGGACTTGCAGTGGAGGCTGTAAGTTGAAATTCTGGAGCAAAACACTTAGACTTAATCTACTTCTTTGTTATTTAAGCAGTTTACTATGTGGACTTGTAGGACTTGGAAGCTGTCACACTGAAGCCAGTCAGGTGACATCCAAGTGAATGTGAAAGAGGCTATTCTTAGGCTAAAAAAACCCCAAAACAAATCTACCAAAGACAGCAGGAACCAAGGTAGATCGTTCTCAGAAAAAGACAGAAAATGCTGGTCTAAATGTCCACAAAGAGTAACAGTTGTGGGTGATCACAGGTTCGGAAATGGTGAAACAAAATGTTTTCATAGCGTCCAGCCCTGCAGAGAATACTTTCTGGAAAGAGGACACATCACTGACCAAGTTTATCATGGAGATATAACTTCATAAGATCTAAAAGACCAGATAAAACCAAAAAAAGTGCAGCCATCTTTTCCATGAAACTAATATCAACCTACATGCAAGAACCCATGCATCTGCTTCTTTATCAGGACATAACTGCAAACGTGGTAGCCGGAAATATAAAGAACATTCTCTTATACCCTTTGCCATGCTCATAGCTGCACATGCCAAACTTCTTGGTGCCTGTCTCCATGCAGCGCCGCATCATCAGCCGATATCGAGGCTCAAAGATGTGCAGGGGGCAGGGCACTCCGGGGTAGGCCACTGTGCAGACAAATATAGGAATGTCCTTGCTGAGGCTAGAAGAGACAGAATAAAGGAATAACAAAAATAAAAAGGAAAAAGCACCATGTGAATTCTAAGGATAGAGGAAACATTTCTACAAGTATGAAGTGTATAGAGATGGTTAGTTTCCTACTTGGACAGCTCAGCTATCTCTGCATCATGGATTTGTTTCCTCTCAGCCAACTGAGAGGGAAAAAGTTGGGTCAAGATGTCCTGAAGCAGAGTCGTGGTGTTGTACTTCCTGTTTTTTAAGTACTGCAAAGAGAAAAAAAAATTTAACATTTGGAATAATTTGACCCCGCCTGACTTACATTGGCGTTGAAGAAGTAACAAAGCCTTAATAAATTAGCATAACTTAAGGTGGAGCTGTTTGTGATGTAAAAATGTTGCCTTTTTAACATTAGGTCTAAAACACTTGTTTTCAGAGTGTCTGTAGGCGGTTACCTCTTGCAGTGGCTGTTTGCAGAGGGGACAGCGGAGGTTGTGGTCCAGACTCCTCTTGATGCAGTTCTTGCAGAAGGTGTGACCACAAGGAGTTGTGACTGGTTCAAAGAACAACCTGCAGGAGACAGAGGAAGACATGAGCCTGAGTTACAGTCCAGCCCAGCACTGAAACTTCAACTAAAAAGAAGAGAACGAGAAGCTCTCGGATCCAAGACTATTGAGGAGATGAGCTCAACACAATAATGCATTCTGGATTAAAGCAAGGAACACTGACCTGATGCACAGAGGGCACTCGAAGTCCGACACAGTGAGAATACCCAGCATTTTGCCTCCGTGCACTTTACTTTCACCTAAAATTGATATAAAATGAAGTTACAAATGGTCACTTTATAGACTCATGGAGATTCTGTTCCTAAGAAGAGAGGGGACACTTGTTATGCAATTTCAAACCAACTCGTGGGTGTTTAAAAAAAAGCTATTTGCAGCAACACACGACAAGATGACTCACGAAGAGGACAAGAAAGCTGAAAAATGCTGTAAAATTATTATAAATAAGCATGTTTGTGTATAAGCCTACCCCTCCTGTGCCCATCATCCTTCCTCATCATCATCTCCTCATCCTCCTCAACAGCTGGGAGGAAGGAAACAGCTTGGCAAAGGCTGAGGCAGCACTCAGTCCCTGTGTCGTGCTTCATCTTGAAGCAAAAAAAAAAAACAAAAAACACAAAACCATAATAAATGCACTAGTCTTTGTTGACCATTCAAAGAGCTTTTATTCAAGAAGCATTGACCCATCCACACAGATTCATACAACACTCAGATTGGTTTCTGCTGAGTTAATGGTGTACTTTTTTTCTGTCTTGCACACACATACATAGGTCGAGATTTATTTTCCTACATTTAAACACCTCTGAACAGAACATTTTTCCAGCTCTGTGGTGCAACTTTACCTGGTGTGCGTCTCTCCTCTCCCCATGTGGATGCTTGCCTTCGGCCGGCATCAGACCCTGGGAGCCGGTGAGGCTGGTGATGGGACACTGCTCCGTCAAGTACTCGGACACCACATGCAAAATGCAGGGCGCATCTTCTGGCACCGCTATTCCCTCTACCTGCAGGATCTGCCGTTCCCAGCAGTGACAGCTCAGTGACTAAAATGCCTTGTGCTGAATCTGTTTGTTTTCATCAGTGACATTAAATTACATTCAGTGGTGAAGGTGATATAAAAATAAATAAACTTTAAAGAAGCAATTGTGGAAACATTTTTTTTAACCTGGTAAGGTAAATTTGACTCCTGAACACATACTGAGTGAAAAAAAGCATCAAATGTGCACTGCAGTTAAGATTCTGTTCCTCCAGATTTCCAAAGTCTGTGAATGATCTGTCCAATGCTGCTTCAAAAAGGCTACAGGAATCCTTTTTTGCCATTTCAGCTTTATCAGGCAGATAAAGTCTTCCATGTATGAAACTGCACCTCTGCTCATCCATAAAGCATGCTTTTTATAAAGTACTGTGTTATAAATCCTAAAATTGCACTGGCCTTTGAATCTCATTACATTAAACCTCTGTGTTATGAGCGTTCCGTCAGACAAACAAACCTTCTTGATCTGACTCTTTGCAGGTACGAAATCAGCATGAAGCTTTAGGCAACGATGGAACTGGACGAGAGCTTCTTTCTGCTGGCCCATTTCCAGCAGTACATTCCCTTTTCGAAAGAAGCCCTGCCAGACAAAACAGTACAATTAGCACATGACTGCCTGTGTACACAGAGTGCAACTTGTCTCAGGGAATGAAAACATACATTACACAGCCTGAACAAGAATTAGATGCTGCTGTGAAATGCTTGTTTATTTTTTAATCCCTACTACTTCATCCCTCTACACTGATGAGCATTGCCCCATTAGTCCAACTGTTCAATTTTATGACACTGAAAACAACCTTAGCCATAAAACTAAACAATGTCAGTTATTTTCTTTTCCTTATTATAAGTTCTACTTGCTGGCACAGAACAATTAAGCAATATCATGACATAAGTCGATGTTCTTATAACATTGTGAATTGCAAAACATCAATAAAAGCAAAGAAAGTTGCTCAAAATGGGCCAACTTGGTGTACTTTTTTGTGGTCTTGACATGCACGCTACAGAACTGGCTGTTGGACTTGGAAATGTTAAACTATGATAAATGTTTTGATCATCAAGTTTCTTGAGAATAAAAAGTGTCCATGAAGATACTGTAGGTTCCTGCTTTGCATGTGCATCCTTGATGTAAAAATCAGTAGATTCTTATCAAAACCCAGCAGAACAAATATTTGAAATTTAGCAGCTTGAGATAATCATTAAATCACAGAAGAGCTAGACAACTCAACAACTTGGAAATATGACATTTCTCTTTGTCTTCCTGCTGTGTCTTTTAGTCAGCTAAAAATAACTGTGTTCAGGTCAATATGTAATAACTCTACCCCTTAATGTGTGCAACACTTCTCTCACCTCTGTCCAGTTGGGGTGAAGGCAGCAGAGGTAGTCGAGGTCCGTCAAAGCATCAGAGAAACGCAGCAGGCCCAAGTTAGCCTCAGCTCTGTACAGTTTCAAACTCTGATCACTTGGGACTGCAGATGCACCGAACAGAATGAAGAGGACGATAAGAAACTGACACAAAAAAGCTCCAGGAGAAGTGCATAACTTACTGAGGTGAGTTCTAGCTGTACACCCTTTTCATAAAATCGTATAAACATGTAACAGTATGCATGAATTAGGCTGTGTAAACATTAATATTTGGACAAACCCGGAAAAAAAGGTCTGGTTTGTAAACAGCAGAGGTTAAACCACCTGTGCCAACAGCATGCAAAAATATTGCATAAAAGGTGCCATGTAATCCATCACTTTAAATTCTTATACTCAGTGCAGCTTTAGTTATTGTAATTCCAAGTTTCAGAAACAATGCTGGAATTTAACAGCCATCATGTAACAAACATTTACCACACATGTTAAACTAATGGCCCCATGTGCATTCTAGGCTCAACGAGCTACTGTTACCTAAACCTGTTACACAAGTCATGTTTATGTAGAGTTGGCCTTAACAAACATTGACTCCGTGTTTGGAAATATCCTCATTATAAAAAAAACAAAAAACAAAACAGGCCCAACCTCAAACCTTCAAAGACCAAAAGGAAACTTGCAGAGCACAAATTAGCCAGAACACCATTACATAAGAGGCAACACTCTGCAACGGAGGTAGCAGTATTTAATTGGATTGGCTGTAATAGCAAACATGAAGGTAATTCAACGGTAGGCTGACTCACTGAAGCAAAAACACTCCTACAATCCCTGGGACGCCTACTAACTTGAATAACATATCTAGGACAGAAGTCCTCTTTTTAATTTGTTCACAGTTGTATGGCAGAAATTAGGTTAAGTGGAAAAAAATAATTTGCAAGGCTATCAGTGCAAAATGTTTTTTTTCTTTGTTATCCATATTTTTGACAGCAACAAAAACAAAAGTATAATCTCCAACACAGAGAATCTCAGGCTGAGCTCAGCTGTCATAGCTCCTTTAGGTGTTTGTTGTAGTGTGTATGAGTGACTGGGACAGATGGGAAACTATTAAACCAGATCCAGGGTTCTTCAGTTGCATAGCTCTTGACCTGCACAAACCATCAGGTTAAATCTCGGTTTTAGTCTTCTAACTTAATAGTTAAAAATGTACACAAAGAAAAAGACACGGTGCTGTTTACTAATCTAAATGTACTGTATATTCAAGTGTTGAAGAAGCATATATGATGGACAAAATTACAACTTCTACTGATTGTGATCTGAGGGAAGCACAGAAGCTTCCTACCAGCTGAGCGGTGTCGCAGCAGACTGATCTGAATACACGTGCAGAAAAGTGTCTCTTACCTAAGTGCAGCCCCTCATTGGCAATGCGTAAAGCTTCCGCGAACTCGCTGGCTCTGAGCTTCTCTCGGATTTGGCACTTCACCCTCGTCTCGTCGGGGCAACACTTTTCAACGACACTGATGAGCAGCACGTTGTTCTTCATGGTCTTCACGTCCTTTTGTTTTAACCTCTCTTTGCACATGGGACACTTGGACGGGAGGTATCCCCCCACGCACCTCCGGCAGAACGTGTGTCCGCAGGACACGGTCACCGGTTCGCACATCAGTAGCAAGCAGTGGGGGCACTCCAGCAGATCCATTGTAAACGGGTTATGTCACCAGAGCGATGTACCACGGAAAGAGCTTGTTTTTTTTTAAATTGTTTTTGCTTTGTTTGTCAAAAGCGATGCACAGAAGAGGTTCTAGTTGTTGTTATTAGTAGTGTTATTATTGAACGGACCGTTCAATTACAAGGCGGACAAATGTAGGCTACAGTAAAACGTGACCCACATCTGCTCGAACCAGAACGGGTTCGGCCCAGCAGCTCTACTGACAATTTAAGCCCTCTTAAACTCACCTCATAAATTTACTTTTCCGAAACATACAATTCATTTACATTTTCGTTTGGAGTCTTTACTCAGTCTTTGGTTTGGGGCGAGCAGCATCTTCCCTTTTCAGTTAGGTTAAGTAGACCCAGCTTCCAGCCCAGCACACCGCTTTCCTCGACGCTCCAAACTCCTGAACCGCCACACTAAACGGACAAATTAAACTATGCATTTATGTATATATATTTTTTAAAATTTAGTTCCCTATGACCTCCTTCATCCGACGTATCCAAAGCCACGAAGCTAGGTTACTGTGTAACACCATTACGTTATATAAATAAACGTCACGTGACGCAGCAGCGCGGAATCTGATTGGGTGAGAGAATAGTTTTCCGCCCTGTTGTGAAACTCAAGGATCCAGAGTTTCATAACGCTATTCCTGCGACTAAAGTCCTTCACTTATTATTTTTTTTATATCATGTTTCTAACAATAAAGTACAAAGATCCACGGGGCTTCTTTGTAGTCTTGTGTGTATGGGTAGAGTAGTGTTTTCTAAAATGCAGCATTTGTGAATTATCTTGTGACTGTAGTAGGGAATCCCAGACGATAACATTAAGGGGGCGTGGCGCAACAACCATGATATAAATCAAGTTGTTTTTAATCCGAAATCTTAAATATTTAAAAATACATTCACAAATTCACTCAAGGCAGATAACATGCATACTTAAGTTCATTTGAAACACAAGATCTATGCATCTACAGTAGCCTATCTACTGGCCATTTAAACCACTTTTTTTTTACGTCTTTCCAATAACAGTACATGTGTACAACTCCCAAACATTGCAATAAGTTTTACTTACATATCCTCAGTTATCAATTTTAGTCTTTTGAAATAAATAAGGAAATTGCAGCACCAATCTCCCGACTATGACAGGTGGTATTACTTGTTCATTTTATTATTCAGATTCTCCGCCCACAGATCTGAGATGATGCACACGTGAACGTTTCCGTTATCAAACACATGCATATAAAGAAGCTTCACAGACTGCTTCCTGGAATCACTGATAGTTCCTAGAGAAATGGAAATGTAATGATTAACCTGATAAAACAATACACTTATCAAAATGAAGATGCAGCCTGATCTTTCCGAGGTCTTATTAGACTATACAGTCAGCTAGAAGTGGTGAGAAGATTTTTTTTTTTTTTTAATAAACCAATATTTACATGGAATTTCAGGAGACGTTCAAAGATTTAAATAAACACTGAATTCCTACTGCAACTGGAAATTTCTTTATTTGGTTCATTGTGGAGAAGGGGGGAAAAAAACAGCTGGCACCCCAACTAATCTATAAAGTATTTTAATTCTTCAAATAGCCACATTCAAATATTTACATAAAACAATGCTACAGGATCTTAGTCCTGTGAAAACACTGCAAGTTTAATGATACATGATACGGCATACAAAAATCGCCATTTGAGTACAACAAAACAAAACATTTTTCTTTTTTAAAGGCAACATACAACTAGGCTATTTCATCAGTAATATTACACATGGCAGCATCCTTGTCCCATATTTTGTCCCTCTTTGAACTAGAATTATTCTTGTCCTGTTGAGCTGCAGCCATGCAGCTGGCACCTGCCTCCTCTACATCCATGGGTTCTGTTTTCATCCTCAGGGCTTGTCCAGAGGAACAACCAACACTGGGTCCAGCAGACACACTCTTTGTCCCATCACAAGCATCTGTATCCTCCATCTGAGGCAGGTCATCAGGTAAGGACGCAAGACACCCCTGAATCATTTCCACCACCCTCTCCAGATGTTTCTGGAACCTCTCAGCTGTCTCTAACCTTTGTCTCTTCTGCACCTCCATCATCACTCTCAATGTCTCCCTAGCTTGATGTGGCCTGTACTCATTTATCAGATGATGCATATGAACAAACAAAAGCTTTATGTCCTCCAGCTTTTCTTCACGCTTTATACTGCCAGGACTCTTGATAAGGATGTCCAGCAGATCCAGAAAGTTCACAAGAATGGACATGTTTAGTTTCTTCAGTTCTCGTTTGTGGTCAAACTGTATAGGATGGAGCCTCTCAATGCCTTGGCTCTCCAGAGGACGGATGATAAGGTCATCACACTGGAACTGGTTTCCAAACATCATGTAACTGTCTCTGATGGGCGCAGGCGGTTTTGGGGCCAGACCTTTTCGGATATTTTCATCTGTGTACTCTTTGATGTACTGCATAGGCGGTGGAGGCAGGGCACTGACCTGCTGTGGCTCGCTCATGATGCAGACCTGAGCAACACAAGAACAAGTATCCATTAGAAAGAAAGGCCACTTTCAAAGAGTGCTGAAAATGCTCTAATGGATTGATGTGTAAATAAGCTTTCATTGCTGTGACGAATCGAGTCGCTTCACTTAGCAAAGTACCTTTGGATGTATGCTTTATTGGTGTTCAAAACGTATTCTAGGTGAAAATATTACAGTGTTGGCTATTAAGTGACCATTACTGTGACTGCTGCAAAACCCACTTCTTATAACCAACTAATGCAACAATCCACCTACAATTTTGTGTTAAGAAATGATTGTTTTGTTTGAGGTGCAAAAATGATAGCGGGTACTTTAAAGCATGCCAAGTATTTATGTAATATGATATGAATATAGATACAACAAGTCTTTCACCACCTTCACTCTGATTTATTTATTTTCCCCAAACTACAAAAACAAACTCATAAAAGAAACACTGCAGCAACAGAGGAGATTGCTAGTTTCTGTGCCTACTCATTCTGCCCATTTGGAATATGGTGGTGTATGATACAAGGAAAAGAAGACTTCAAAACACTCTTCAGAAAAACCTACGGGAATGTCACAGTGGGTTTGCCCAGTTCCTTTTATGGAGTATGTAGGTGTGGCACATTCATTTAATTTTGTAAAGTAAATTAGAAATAAAAAGAGCTTGTGAGATATATCCCTCCAACAATCACCCCCTTTAGTGAGTGTTACTACTCTGGAGAAGATGAGCAAAAATAAAACAAACCATCAAATATCTAACATCTCTTCCTTGCATTAATCAAATTGCTAGACTTCCATCGGACCACTGTGGATGTTCACAGCAGCTGATTTTTGAGAGAATAACTAAAATTTGTAAGAAAAATAATCAGTATCTCTGAAAAGTAAAGATTAAATTGGATATGCATGAACTTTGGGCTATCCTGGGACTGTAATGATAGTGAGCATTCAGCTGCAGCTTAGGCAGAACTGACTATCAAGCTTCAGGGCTAAATTATTAAAAAACATAGTACTGATGAGCTTTGACATTACAAATTCTATTTTTGGTAACAATATTTCTCACTCAGAGGCTGCATGTGAGGTGGAGCCAATGTGCTGCAGCAGCAGTGTGTTCACACACATACACACACACACAAATGATGGTGGCAAAAAAGTTTTTAAAAAAGCAAAATATGGTTATGTGAACTTGGCTTGATTCTTTAAATGAGAGTCCACAGTCTGAGTCCAAACCAAAGTCATTGTTTCTACCATGTCTCTTAGCTATATCACATGTTGGCAAAATATGGGGGTCCGAGACATCTCAATCTGGCCTTCCTGAAATACAAATTATGCAACAAAAACATTTCTTTTAAATAAAAGAATATAAAGTTTTTGGGTTTTTTTAATTCTTCAGGTGACTGGATGCAGAGTCTACAATTTATATAGTGATTAAACTTAAATCCACCAAAGAGGAAATCTACCATAAGACTAATAACTTTCTGATAATTTTCTCTGCAGTGTAATGCAGCAATTTTGAAGGTTAAACCCATGTGGCAAAAAGAAGAAAAAAAAAAAAAAACTCCAGAGTGATTTGACTTATATCACCATTTGTCATAATCACTGATTCATAACTTAAAGAGTGATCTGAATGTAACTGTGTTGAAAGGGAACACCAAGACACTTCAACCAAGAATATCAGCTATGGTACAGACTTGTTATTTATGTGAAATAAGGAACAGGTTTTGACAAATTACAATGCATGCAGAAAATGTTTAGCACTACAGCATCTACAAATTATTGGCTAAATTTCAACATCATGTAACAGATTTCAGCCACTCAGACACTTCTGGATGTCCTTTCAGGCCCTGTCAGTCTGTTTTGCAGCTGGTGCGAAAAGAGCTGTCAACCGCAGGAGTAGTTCAGTCAATCAAAACGGGATTCACAAGTTACTATCGGAGGAACAATAATGTCTCTGCATTTCTTGATTCAGGGGTGGGATAGCAGTGGGTAAAAGAGGTACATATATTCTGGTCAGCTGGGCATAATCAGAAACTGATGACCAACTCCTGATCCCAACTACTCATAGTCCTGCAGCTCAGTGAGCAGTTTTGTAAATACAATTAGGGATGAAAAGGCAGGTGACAGGAACAGCCAATCAACTGCAAAATGAAGAGGCTTGATTTAAATCTCCTATTTAGCGCAATTTGATTCTGAATATTGGCTAGCATTAATTTAATAATATTCAAAAGGTCTGTGAGGTCACATTTTCTACTGCTTGCTATGTTGGAATTGTTAAATAAAGGGGTTTTGCAAGCTATTGTTTATTTGTTCTTTTACTACAACATGCTTACATAACGTCTTCCTAGTTCAAGGACCACTCAAGAAGCTTTACTCACGCCACACCTGCAGAATACTACTGAGTACTTACATACAATGTAAAATATATTTTCATTAAACATAGTTTTATTGAAAATATGTGAGAACTTCAGTCAACAAACCTACGATGTTTAGCGCTAACTAGCTATGCTCGTGCTAACCTCCGCTAAATAGTAACACAGACGAAGCAAATGACTCTAAATACTGACATAAAAAAGAGTAGTGAGATTTGTACAGACCTTTTTGTCGAGACTTTACTTTCTGAAAGGAGACTGGAAAATGTTCTTGAGTTAACGTTGGACTATTAGTTATTGTTTGAATTAGCTTCATCCGATATCTTGGATGTGATGTGCCGCTGTTTCTGTGACGTTTTTCGGCCGCTCTCGTGACCGTTTTCCTTGAGCTGATTGGATCGTTTCAGCCGTACAAACCAAGCGTTGATTGGCCGTCTGGTCCGGAAACATATTTCGATAAGGATTACCTCGCCTTCTCTCTGATAAATGTAAAATATAGGAGATTAAAAAGCTGCCTTTTGTTTGTTAATTGTATTATGGCATCAAGGAAGCGTTTATGCCCAAGTAAACATAGCTTCCCAGGGAGAATACAAATTGAAAAAAAACACAAGAGTTTAGTTATCTGTCATCAGGCGAACTACAACCTTTATCAAGAAACACAATCTTAAAAAAAAAAAAAACCAACAACAACCCCTCATTCACGATTTTACATTGGAACTTTATGTGGGTGGCCTGATTCGTTTTCATTCCTTCTAAGCTACTTAGAAATAGATTTACAAAATTAAATTAAAATAAAAAGCAACTTGAAGATTTCAGTTTTAAGGTATTTATTGTTTATAGACTCAACAATACTCTTTCCATCAAATTGTTGTATTTGTAAGACTGGGGTTTAATCGATTTCATCTTCTAATTACTCATTATTTGTGGTATTTCTAGTTATTTTCTCTAGACTTACAGTAAGTGTGGGTCTAGATTTAGAAGGATGGAAAAGTTAGTCAAAACTAGTTATGTTCAACTATGACTACTAATTAATGAAATACTTTTGCAGGTATTACGTGTATTTGTTTGCATAAACTGACAATCCCACAAACCACTGTCTCTTTCCTTTAATGAGTCTGGTTTTGAGAGGGAAAAAAATCTGATTTCGCAGGAGATAATGTTTAGTTGTCACTGCGAAAAAATATAGACACTATGGAAATATTTTTTAATTTTTATAAGCTAAAGATGTTGTTTTTCTCCTCTTAAATTGAATTAGTAACACTTTTCACAAGAAAACGACTTTCTCTTTGCAAATGTTTTTTTCCTTTTCCTGTGATGCTTCATTTATTAAATCTTTCATGTTTTGTGAGAAAAATAAAGTTTTGTCATACATTTAAGAAGACTATATCAAACTCTGACTATTTTTCTGAAGATATTCTAAAACATCGAGGTATTGTTTTACTATAAAATGAACGTTTCCAAACTTGTGGCACCAAACAGTACTAGAGTGCAGAAGTTGCATTGCTTGTGTAACTTCAGAGAAGAAAATGAGGTAAATGACGAATATCAACAGAAATAAATGATGCAAATTATGTGGTTTTAACTTTATAAACTGTACACACTGCACTGAAATCATGACACAAACTACCACATATAAAAATTCAGAATTTTCTATTAATTTTCAGGACTGCCTAAAATCAGATTCATATTTTTGTGATAGTAAATATGTTGCTTTCTTTTTTTTACATATTTTTTAGGTAAAAATTGGGTTGTACACAAACACTTTCATATTCATGCAAATTCATTGATATGGTTATGGTAAAAAAAATGCCAAAAATAAAAAAAATAAAAATGTGGTAATACCAGGAAATAGTAATTACATTCAAGGTGTCATATTTTGGTGAAAACATTACAGAAGCATTCAAAAAAAGGACTCTTCACTTCTGCACGTCTGTGTTGCTCTACTATATAAGTGAAAGTACATGTGCATTGCATGTACATTGTGTGTGCAGCAGAGTGCTGTCTCTCGCACAGCTCTTTCGTTGCCACAAGGATGTGGTTTACTGTGCACAACTTCTGCACGCCGGAAACTCCTCGGCATCTCTAAAGTTTACATCCACAACATTTTTTCTCAAAGAGACAGTAAGTCACTCAGCTCATGACAAAACCATCCAGCTTCACTCGTGTTCTTGGTAGCTGTTACCATGTTCCCCAGGGTCATTTTGAAGGCAACTATGATCAAAAAGTCTCAGCAAAAGAAAAGAACATCACCATGTAACTACAAGGAGAGATTTTTTGTATTAGACACTCAAGCTTTGAAGTATTCGGAACGTCGCCCAGGGGTAAGTATATCGTGTCTTATGTTAAATTAAAGTCAATCATTCTGCTCGGTAAAAATTGGCTTAAAAACGCCTGCTTGAGCTTGAATGACATTCATCATGCTGATTTGTACAAACCTAATGTAAAGAGTGTGTTCTTGCAGAAAAAGCCCATGCTGAAAGGTTGCATTGAGCTGTCCAGAATAAAGTGTGTGGAGATTGTTTGCAGTGATGTCCCCATACCATGCAACTACAAGTACCCTTTTCAGGTCAGAATTTCCCAAATAAAACCTAAAAAATACATGTTAATGACCAATTTACTGTAAATACTGTGCATTTTCTCTTATCTAAGTCAAATGTCACCACAGGTTTTTCATGGCAACCATTACCTCTACATTTTTGCCCCTGACAATGACTGTCGTCAGAGATGGGTCAGAGCTCTAAAGGAGGGTAATGTACTTCTGAACATCATCATAAAGCTACAACAAATAATAATTTCATTTTTCTACACTGGACAGTTTTTATCCCCTGCTTGCACAAACTTTAAATGATATATTGATATTTCTTATAGGGATATGAGCAATAATGTTCATGGACTTAACCATGTATCTGTGTAATAAGGGATCCATGAAGCTTTTTCACACAGAATATAGATATCACAGTGTGTTTTTACTTTTCTTTTTTTTTTAATCTCTACTTTTAAGAGTACTTTTACAGATTATTTATTAGTTTTTTATTGACTTTGCACTGGTTCGACGTTAACACTCGGTTTTGCTGTACATGCTACATGACAATAAATTGATCATGATTCTGATTATAAAATATACATTTAAACAAATCTCTTTGACAGAAACAAAGAATAACAACTTGGTTACAAAGTACCATCCAAACTTTTGGATGGATGGAAAATGGAGGTGCTGCCAACAGGCGGAGAAGCTGGCAGCAGGTTGTCATATATATGACCCCGTGGGTTATGGTTTGTAACACTTTTTTCTTCTTGTTGTTGAATGTAGGCTACATTTTTAATCAAGTCTTTCCCACTCTGTGTTTAAAATCATGTAAAACAATCTCATAAAACTATTGAGCAGTGTGACCTTTCTATGCTTTTTTGAACATGCCATCAAAGTAGATCTTGATCTAAAAATACTCATTGTATCATTGTGCAACCTTGCATACTCAGAAGCTGGTGCTGTATAAATCTGGATGTACTACAGACTCCACCAGTTTAAAATTTCTCTTTTCTCCACAGCATCTAAAAAGCCACTTCCCCAAATCCCAGATTCAGAGGTAACTCTCTAACGCATAATTAGCGCATGGATTAGAAATGTTTTGTGAAATTAGTCAATGATCTTGAAAAAAAATTGAGACATAACTTTTTCAGAAGTTACTAATTTGGCTTCAGTTTATCAATTTTTGTCAAGTTTGATTCTCAAATATAGTTTAAAATGTGAGTGCAGCATTAACTGACTTTTAACTACTATATGCGTGGTTTTGGCACAGATGTTTTATGTGTTTGCTGCTCATTTAGTTATCTTACATGGCCTACATCATGTCCTGTAATTGCAAGACCGATGGAACTGATTTAAACAGAAGTCAGATTCATTTCAGCTGATGTCAGATTTTATTTCTAAAGTTTAATTGTAAAAATCAGTTCCCCCCAATTTCTTGAATCAGCTTTGTGTGATAGATATATATTACACAATTACTATTATCCTCTTATGTATGTATGAGTATTTTAGTAACATAAAATCGCTTTTTTAAAAAGCTGAAATTTATTTCTTGTCTTTTTCTTTGTATAATGGCAGATGGAGCTGCAAGATTCAGGGCTGCAGATGGTCATTGCTTTGCAAAATTACGCACCCCTGGGAGACGACGACTTGCCTCTTCAGAAAGATCGGGAGTATCTTCTGATAAACAGCTCCCACTCCGACTGGTGGTCTGTGCAGGATGACAAGGGGTAAAGCTTAAAAAGTTGCCCAGTGACCACCTCATTCTCACGTTTTTCAGTAATAATTTATCTTTAACAAGCAGAACCAGTTGTTAATGTGTTTTTTTGTTTGTTTTTTTGCTGGTCCTCATCAGGAACATAGGTTTTGTGCCAAGTACGTACGTAGCTGAGAAATCTGGCAACAACTTTGAGAGATTTGAGTGAGTTTTATCTTACATAGTTTTATGCAACTCCACCTGTTAGTGTGTGGATATCTAGATATTAATACCTTTCATTTCCAAAGTACCAAATAACTTATTTGTTGTGGGTAATTCATCTTTTTACAGATGGTACAACAAACACATTAACAGAGCAGAAGCAGAGGATTTATTAATGAAAGAGGTAAGAAAAATAGAATTAAGTGTTTTTCTTTCTTTCTTTCTTTTTGTCTCTTTATCCTTGGAAAAAAAAATTGACAGGAAAAAAATCCCCACATAATTCTAGTCCCAATAAGTAAGATGGTCCTCCTGCTTGGTAAAGTGAACTTTTGCTGTGACTGTGCCACCTACAGCAGTCTTGCACTTGCAACATTAATGCACCTGCAAACTGACAATAAGACATGGGACATGAAATTTTTCACAACCACAAAGTTTCTTTCAGTGCTGAATTTCCTGCCGTCAAGTTCTTTGCAACATTTTGCAAGCAGGTGGGAAAAAAAAAAATCTGCCCATCCTCTTCTGCTACTCACATGACTTCAATGCCCATTTTACAACAGCTGTTCAAAAACGTGACCTCAGAATGAAGCTTGAATGTGTGGCAAAATGAGCTTTTATTGTCTGCAACCTCATATGATGTCAATATTCTGCCTTTAGGGAAAAGAAGGTGCCTTCATGGTGCGCGACTCAAGACAGGCAGGAGTGTACACGGTGTCCGTTTTCACCAAAGCGCCAGGGTAATTTTTACATCCTTGTTGCTATCAATTTATCTACATAAGTACGTTGAATAATTGTAATATTGTGTGTAAAGTAAACCCAAAATCAAAGAAAATAAAAAAAGACAAAATTGTCTTAAGCTCGGGGTTCCTTAAATGTACTTGAACACCTATTTCTTTGCAGATAAAACAAACCCCAGCATTAAATCAACATGTTTATTTCTACCTTACCAGCTTCATTCTTAATTGTCAATATAAATCAATCTTCACTCGCTTTCCAAAAATGTTGTTTTAGGGGCTAGTAAGGATGTAAAAGAACAGATAATCCAAACAAGTGGCATTGATAGGTCATTGTAATAAAGTCTTGGTTCAAACTAAAACGTAGAAAAATCTATCTCTCCTAAATCTACATCAACCTTGAAGAGCGATCTCTGTCAGAACCACCTCATTTACTAACACTTCAAAAGTCCTAACATGCCTACCTCAATCCAGCTTTGAACTTCTGCACCGGTTCTATATTTATCCAGTCATTCAAACACATTTAAATTGATTTAGCACCCAAGCTGTATGCCAACGTTTGTCACTCTGCTGCACCTTGAATGTTGTCACTCACTTATATTTAGTTTTGGATGAAAAATTACCTAAATATTAATCATATTTAAAAGCAATGTTTCAATATTTTGCAAAAACAACAACAACAACAAAGAAGTTTGGGAAGAATTTGCATTTTCTGCTTCTACGGTGTACAATATCAATAAGAGATCCACAGAATCTGGAGGAATTTCGATGTGTAAAAGGCAAGAGTTCTAGGGACATTTGTGATTGCTGATCTAGACGGCACTACATCAGGAAAAAATCATTCATCAATAGCTGATAAAAAAACACATAACTAAAGGTTTACTTTGGGAAGCTTTTGTCAAACACTGTAATACAGAGTGATGGTCACAAAGTCACAAAGAGGAAGGCTTGTAAAAACTACATCAAAGGAATTGTTAACAATCTCTGGTCTTGGGTGTTAGACAGATCGGCTTTCCAGATTTTTAATTTTTAAATTTTTTTTTAAATAAATGTGTGCCATTTGCTGTGGAACAAGAGCAAAAATGACCACCCAAAACTGTTAGCAGAAATAAGTCCAAAAGCCAGTATCTGTGATGGTGTGAGGTTTCAGTTCCCTTGGCAAAGCTCATTAACTCTTCTGTGATGGTTTTTCTGTGGTTCTTATTTGGCATGAAATACCTTGGTTCATACTGTCTGCAAAAAGTTAAAGTAAATTTCTGAATTCTTATAGAGATTTAAATATATTCATTTATTGGTATAATCAACATTGTCCATACTGTATGATTGGCAAGCCTTAATTTTATAGATGTTTATCAAACTAAAAATGTATCATTGCGTTTAGCTCCAATGGTGAGAAGAATCCGAGAGTGAAACATTACCAAATCAGACAGACAGAAACTGAGGAGAGAGCATTTTACTTGGCAGAGAAGTACCTGTTCAGCACCATTCCTGAGCTGGTCCACTACCACCAACACAATGCTGCTGGTAAGTTGCCTCCTGCCCTCAACACGCACACAGAAAATAGAAAACGCAAAACGGGAGTACAGCTGATCGATAAAAGGTTACATTTAACAAATAACAGTAAAATAAAATGAATGATATCGTAAGTCTATTTCATAAACATCTGTGTACTGAAATACGTGACTCTGTCTCTCCGTGAACATTTCTTGCCCGGCAGGTCTGATAACTCGACTGAGACACCCCGTCTCTCAAGGTGGACACTGTTTCCAGGAAACTGCTGATCACTCAGAAGGTTACAACTATCTTAGTTTTGTTGTGTAAACTGAAAGTCTTGCTGAAAGCCTTGGTTTTGCTGACCTCTTGTGGTTTTCACCACACCGGTTCCCCTTTATCTTTTATCGGCGGAGTACTCCTCCGCCTGAAGTTCAGGAAACAGTATATGAGGCCTTTCTGCTGAAACTCTGATTAGTCAGTCGCACGGGTTGAAGTCACATATTTAAATGTCAGCCTCTGTTTTTGTGTTTTCCTCACCATCTGTGCACTGATCTCAACAGTTCAGTGGGAGATAGACCCCGAGGAACTGATCCTGGGTCAGGAGTTAGGCAGTGGGCAATTTGGGCTCGTCCTGGAAGGGAAATGGAGGGACAGGCGGGTGGCAGTGAAGATGACGAAAGAAGAGTGCATGTCAATCGACGAGTTCAAAGAGGAGGCGAAAATTATGAAGTCAGTAAAATATATAAATGCTGCATGTAAAATGAATATGAGATGGCTCATCGTGCATCTGTGCTTCAACAGGAGACTGTCTCACTGTAAGCTTGTTCAGCTTTATGGGGTGTGTACCCAGCACTCCCCCATGTGTCTGGTGTTTGAGTTCATGGAGAACGGCTGCCTGTCAGACTACCTGCGAGACAGGAAAGGCCAGCTTTCTCAGGATATAATGTTGGGAATGTGCCTAGATGTCAGTGAAGGAATGGCTTACCTGGAGAGCTCCAACTTCCTACACAGGGATCTGGTAAACAAAAAAGAGAGAAGAAATTTGAAGCAATGCTTTAGTGTCTCTGCTATGATAGAAGAGTTTATGTTTCCTCTGTGCCCACAGGCTGCCAGAAACTGTCTCGTCACAAGCAACAATGAGGTGAAGGTGTCTGATTTCGGCATGACCAGGTTTGCTTCTTATCAAAAATTCCTGAAGGTGGCATGGGAGATTGTTCTAATGTATGAGGTATTGACTTTGTCTGCTCTCTGTGCACCATAGGTTTGTTCTCGATGATCAGTACACAAGCTCCCAGTGCTCCAAGTTTCCCGTCAAATGGTCAGCCCCAGAGGTGATCAGATTCTCCAAGTACAGCAGCAAGTCTGACGTCTGGTCTTTTGGTGTGTTAAGTTAATCTTTTTAAATTTTTTTTTCCACTGCTTTGACTCACTGGCTTCATGTCACAAGGATGCTACTGATGCTCATTCAAAAAGTCTAAGATATCTCAGTTCAGGTTTTCATCTAATAAGATAAGATCAAAGTTTATCGATTCCACTGCAGTGAAATGTTGTTGAGTTAGTTTTAAGAATGTGAAGCATTCCCAGCAAAGAGCTGTGAAGTCACTGACGCTGAGGGAGTTTTGCAGGTTGTTTTACTACAGATTGAAATGACTCATGTTTTCCTGGAGTATATTCTCTCTACAGTTGCATTCTATTGGAAAACAAACAGGGAATTGAATAAGACTGCTCTGTTTGAGATTATTTGTTCCATTAATGGTTACTGGAGGTGTTTCTTTACAAGTTAATCCTCAAAAAAGTTGGTAAAAAACACAGTATGCAATCATTTCAAAATCATTTCTATCTGATATTTAACAAAAAATTAAAAGCCGGTCTGTCTCGGGACAATCTTTTTGGTTTTGAAAAATCTATATTGATATTCACCACAGAGGAACAATTAGAGCCTGGGAAGCATTGATGGAGCGATTGTTGTGTCTGGCCCCATTGTCTGTCAGAAATTCTCTTACAGAGTGCAAAATTTGGAGATAGGATTATTTACATGAATCATTCAGAATTTTTGCTAAAATTCCTGCTCGCAGTTCTACCAAATTGGATTGTTTCCTGATGTCAAAAAAGAAGAAAATGAACAGGTCCTAAATTTTGTTCTTTATCTGGCTGTGAATGTGGGTATGAGGAAGATGGGAGGAGAACGTGTGGAAAGGAAGATTTTCTCCTATCATGTAGAGTTATTTGCAACGCCAGAAAAAATCTTAACTGAGCTCGTCACCTGCCGAGCAGTTAGTCTTAATTTACTGGAGCAGATCAGAATCTCTAACCAGACGTGATTATGCAACACTTGCTTCCTGCTGCCTTGAACATTTTGTTCTTCGCTTCATTAATGCACGATTGCTTGCTTGTTTGAGTTGTGCTGTTGTAATTGAAGTACAATAACATTTTTAGCTGGATTTATAAAAGACAAAGAGTTTGTGACATATTTGCAATTCATATTTACAAGCGTTCATTTTCTGGAATAATAGCTATTTGAAGATGTCCTCATGGTTGATCACTTGAATGCGCTCATAGCTGGCTGTTCATAATCAGTTCATGATAGGTTTTTGTTATTATTGTTATTTGGCTACCAAATAAGGGATTTTCACAATTATTTGTACTGTCCAATGATCAGCCATAAAGGAAAAAAAACATAAAAATGATCAAAAGCAAAAAGAAAGTGAAGTTTTACGGCCCTTATGGAGGAGTTTGTACTGTGTTGTAACAAGAACAAGCAACGCTTGTGTTAATGGTAAATTACGAGCTTTTGATTATCAACACATCTGGGTTTTTGTGACTTTAAGCCTTTTTGAGCTGCAGCTGGTAGATAGCATTGATCTTTGTTGAAATAAGCTGGGGTTTTTGTAGATGTCACCTGCTGGAATGACACTACCCTCTGACCCATTTCTGACTCACAAACAGACCAATTTGCTCCCGCATCGTCAAAACAAAGAATGTCAGTTGACTTTGAAAGCTCTATCCGCACTTTGACTTTAATGCTAGCAGCACATTTTAGAAATGAGAATCCCAGAGACAATAAATATTTTAGGAGGGAAAGCGTTCAAACCTATGAATCAGTGGGAAAAAAAAAAATCAGTGTGTATGTTGAGCCCAATAAAGAATTTTTTGTCATCACTGACTTGTTAAAGGAAGCCACATGGTGCGACAGGAACAGCAAGTGCGTATAGTGTGCTAAATCTTCCCACATATTGTGTATTTTTATGGCTTTGACCAAACTATTTCTTTTAGCTTGAAACCCTGCGTAACCACAGTCATTTCACTCTAAAGAAAAATCAACGCCAACTTTAATCAAAGTCAATTAGACCCATCCAGCATTAACCACTCCTGTCCACACCTGAACCTTATTGACTCAGTAAATCACCCAAACTTCCAATCTATGGCATAGAAATGACTTTGATTTCCAGAGACCAATGCCAACAGACACCAAACAAACAAAAGATGCCATTGGATACACATCCAAGTAGTCAGAGAAGCAAAGTATGTAACACAGGCAGAGTGTCAATCCAACTACTGTCAACGAAAGTCATTCAAAAATACGTACAGTGGAGTAAAGGCAACAGTGAATGAAGCTTGCTGGTTCTAAAAACATGTTGATTTAAGGTGTTTTTAGCAGTTCAGCTGTCATCTTGGGTGGTAGCTAAATAGTGTCTCTTGGATGCTCCTGCAGGAGTCAATACTTGAAGCCCATCCCCTCCATGTTCTGATCAGTTTGGTGCTTTCTGTGGTTGTGAAAATGACCATGAATGGGATGATACAAGACCCATTTCGCAACAGAGAGGCTCACAAAACTGAATGCCTAACCAAACCAATTTGGTCCTAACCTTAACCACATCAAGCGGTGATTCATACTTACAAGTTTTCATTACTTACTTACTGGGTGCATTACATAATACCCATATTGATGTGCACTGGCCCACACCATGCCTTTGACTCTCTAGTCTAAACTGTTTCAGTCTTTAAATTGATGCAGGAGAAGTCATCAAGGTAAACTTTCAATCCCTAATTATCATGGGTGAGAGAATTACAAAGAAAACAAGAAACATTGAGACTGAATGTCATTGTGATGTCAAACTCTGAGACCTTGTATATACACAAACATCTTCATGAGAAAAATGTAAAAGTGTGTAAATGTAGAGAAATAGGCAAAAAATATTTAATTCTTTTACAATTTTTTAATGAATCTATACTCTGAAAGTACATTTTTCAATTTGGACTAATGTAGTAATATGTTTTTTGTTTCTTTTTTTAATAAAAAGTTCTGCTTGTTTAGGCAACACAATGTAAAACAGGAATCTGCCCCTGAAGTAAGAATAAGACCTTCCTTTAGTCCAACAAGTTTATAACAAAAAAAA
>JAOWBL010000002.1:12404336-12443924 GCA_028564865.1 Zenarchopterus dispar
AGATAGATAGATAGATAGATAGATAGATAGATAGATAGATAGATAGATAGATAGATAGATAGATAGATAGAAATTATGTCCCTTTTTTTAAAAAGAAAGAAAAGAGCGATCTGATCTTTGGCCACCATGAAATTAACCATAAGTAAAATTTTTAGGCGGCTAAATTCCAGACTATAATTTTTGCACAAATACGAAGCAAATATCTTTTAAGAACCGAGTACTAAAACTCAAAATAACGGGATCAGTATGTCTGGGGGCCCCCTCATCATCACCCATCGCCCCACTGTGACTGTCCCTTTAAGAATATGCACTTGCAGCCATTTTCTGCTCTTTGTGTGGGGTGGATTAGCTCAGGGCTGGTACTGAGCGAAACTAGAGCATCAATCGGTTCAGAAGACGAAGAAAATAAAACTAACACTAGGAAACATCGGATCGCCGCGACACCGTCCACTCGCCCATTCTCTGTCGCTGGACGGACATGCAATATTCAGGTAGGTGGTAAATGTAGCGGCGGATGCAGACGCAGCGCTGAAGATGTGCGTGAGGGTAGTGATGATGGCTGGAGACTGGAGAGCTGGGTTTTCCCCCCCCCCCATCTAAAATTTTTTTTCTTTCCATGCTCACATTTAGCATGTTTTTCGTTACTTTCCCGTCTGTGCGTGAAGGAGATGATAGACCGATTGGCGAGGAAGCGAGCCGGGTAATTGTGGCACATGAATGGGATCCCCCGTTAGCCGAGATCGGCATCGTAGCTCACGCTGCGCTGGGTGGGGTGAGGAGAGGGTTCCTGTGTGGCAAGTGCACAGATGAATGATGAAGCAAGTGGAGCTCATAACAGCCACGCAGTACAGACAGTGAAACACATCCGCTTTACATTAAAGACACGGAGCAAATATGAAGCTTCTAATAGCCTTATTTCGCATTACTATATATATATATATATTTTTTTAATCTTTTGCATCCCTTCGAGCAACAACAGGCCACGTAAATGTGAGGCGCTTCCACGGCCGTCATGATCACACAGTTTCACCTACTTCCGTTTCACACAGACGTCTGCACGCTCACAGCTGCTTTCCTCAGGTGCATCACTCTCCTGCAGTGACAAAGCCGCCAGCCACGCAAAGTCGCAACTTGTAAAATGAGCTTTTCATCCTCTCAGTGCGGTCAGCTGGTTTGTTGCAGTTAATGTGTGAGATCTCAAATATAACTCTTCATAAGGAGGCTGTTGCAATCATATTTAGTAGGATTTCATTTCCTTTAAAGTTGTGGTTGAGGTTATGGCGTCTTCCAAACATCACACTTACAATAGTATTGCACTTACAGTGTAGTATGTAGTACGTACTGTATGCTGTTAGTATGCAGTATCCCACAGTGAAAACAAGCGTTGCCGTAGTCAGTTATACACTGGAAATTTTCTCTGAAGTAGTAAACCATCTGGTTGATTCTAGTGAAATTGTTTACCTGCTGCATACTATGTACTAAATTAAGGCAAAAACAGTATGCACAACTAGAAAATAGCATACTATACTAAAAAAAAGAGGACTGCATAGTGTTTGCAAAGGGCACTGTACAGCTTTATTCTTTTTTAAAACTCTTTTAAAAAAAGATTGGGTTGGACATACGAGAAGGAAAATTTTGTTAATTTTGTTTGAGATTCGCGATGGATGAAAATTCAGATCAAGCAAGTCTGAAGAAGAAAGCTGCTGCTGTCATTTCCAGCGAGAGCACAGTGACAGTTTTAAATGGGACAGCACTCATTTACACACACCCAGACCTGAATGTTCTCATGAAAATAGTCCATTTGGAGCATAGTGGAAAATGAATAAAGATGTCTTTAAAGCAGGTCAGAGGATCCTCCTGTGGAGGTTTTGTTGCTTTTACGATGCTGTCCAAGGTTTACTCTTCTTAGGTCTCTTGCTCAGTCACTCATCTCTCGTCTCTTAGTCGCCTCTGCCATGACGTCAGCTGTAGCTCTGTGAGCTAGTTTCATTGTTAGTTTGCTCGTTTCATTAGTTTCCTTAAACTATTCAAATAGTCCTTCAGATGAAACTGAAACAGATGATTTAACGTGGAAAAACAACAGTTCTGTATGTGTTTGGGGGTAGTGATTACTTGCAGCTCTCAGCTTCTGTGTTGTCGCTGTTGTCCAGAAGCTACAGAGGACTGGTGAATAAAACAGTTACTGTAAAATCAATCTCTTATCTTTTTTTATGTTATCACATTTTTCAAATATGAGAATATAAAAGTTTTGAACCAGGCGCTTTGGCCTTTTGGTTTTTGATTAATATTTTTAAACCTTTCTGTGACTCTTTGGGGACTAATTTACTCATCTTTTTCTCAAAAAAAGGCAATTAATGTTATTTAAATGGCATATTTCAGACAGTGAAGCAATACAAAATGCTTTACGTGAGTAAGGAAAGACATCAGAACATTAGAAACTGAATAATAAAAGCAGGAATTAAGAAAAATGGGGGGAAAGAAAAACTGAGTTAGACGCCAATTTTCTTTTGACATCTCTACAACAGCAACATAGTGACACAAGCTCAATAAGTTTATAGCAACTGATATAATTAATACTGCTTTTATAATCCAGACTCGGCTAATTTGAGAAAAAGACTCTGTCACAGATAATAGTCCAGTAAAGAAAAGGGAAGCAGAGGTAAAAGGCGTTGCAAAGGTGCCGTCATTAAGCTGGGGTGCAGATAAAACATTAATGGAAAATAAAAAAAGTCTGCAATATTTTAGACTCTCTTTGCCCTCCTTTAACTATCAAGTCAAACTGATGTTTCCTCAGCTCATGTACAGATCAAGTGTTTTCCTTTCCCAGAATCCCTTTCTGTGCATGCTGTTGCACCATAGACCTCATAGATGCAGCAAGAACAAAAAACTGCTGGTCCATTGGTGCATATGAACGAAGTGTAAGTGGTTGTGTGTGTGAGCGCGCGCGCATCTATATGCTTACGAGCATCTTTCTTTTAAAACGATTGGATCACTTTTTATTGTGAGCATGAATGTGTATTTTCAAAGCTTCCCTTGAGGTGGGAGGAATCCCATTTGGTGACACAACACAGGAGCTGACACACTTTCCTTTTCTCACTGGTAAAATGTTACACACATGACCAGCAGTACATACTGAGCATGATCATCTCTTTAAGAGTTATCGTTTGAAGCACTTCCCTACAGTCTCACATTCTCATGGTTTGGTGTCGTCATCGGACAAATGAGTCATAATGTCAGACTGGCTCCGAGGGGGTGGGATTTTTCTGCACATATTTTTGATGTCCAACTACTGCACGGGATTCTCTGGAGTGATTTGTTATCTTGTTCAGCTTCCTTTAGTCATTCGGGCAGAGTTTCGTTTCCAAGGGCCCAGCGGAGAATGAAGGGGCCCTCTGCTTTGTAGAGATGCACAGACACGCCAAGTGTTGAACACAGTCTGGTATAGGGGTGGGAAAGTTTATTCAGCCGGCCCGCGGTTTAGACCGGCTCTGTATTCCCAAGCGCAGATGGGAGTTTGATGGCACTGAGCGCGTTTGTCTGCTTGACAAAACCCCTCGTTTCGCTTTCTGTAAGCTGGACGGCTAGAAATAATGAAGCGACTCTTAAAAGGACCGGAGGACATTTGCATCCAGGCTGTAAGACAACACATCGGTGGCCAACACATAACAACCACATCTTCAGAAATGATGAGGCTTCGGCACCACAGTAGAGAAAAAAATGGCACCTGCGTTTCAGCTTGTTGTGATCCTCTGTCAGTCTGCACCAATAAGACTGAAAATATGCAGAATTATATTTAGTTAACGGTCACCATCGCTGCCACAATATTTGATAGTTCCTGCTGATTTAAACTTGGAAGATGGAGTGGAAATAAAAGTTTAAAGCACAAATTTACCATGTGCTATTAAAAGATACAAGAATTTCCTGATAATATTTGTAAACATATAAGTAGCAAAGCTGTAGAATCATTAAAAAAATAGTAGTAAGAGAACTTCATTAATGGACATGAATTGGCTTATTAATAATTAGTATGATGATGTGTATCTAATTCCACTCACACACTAGTTGTATTAGTCAGCTGTTTACTTTTGCAGGCGAGTTTGAGGTTTTACTTTCAAGATGAAAACTTTCAAGCGTGTTGTATGTGACAGTTTGACACGACAGGAAACCCAACCCACCTTATTTCCAGCTCATTTGCGATCACAAGTTGAACATTTGTTGCTGTAACTTTCTTATTATGTCAGATCTCACTTTACTGTTTTTGTTGACATTTTTCCTTGCGTATGGGCCTTCCAGGTCATGTAAAAAAAAAAAACTCTTTATCTGCTGATGATAAAGAGCTTTTTTTTCCCCTGTGTTTCGTCCCCTGGCCCTCAGACCCTCTTGTGCCATCTCTGGTCTTGAATAATAATAAGCTGCGTAAAACAAACATGACTGAAAGACACAAAGTATATGGGATGGATAGCCACACACTGCTTTTCCAGAGCAAGTTTTTATTTCACCCTGAATACTATTAAATTTAGAAAGAGACATATTATTGACTCTTGTGGCATTAATTTAGAAACAAATCACTTTGTCTGTGGTGATCTTTATTTTTCGTCATGACAAACTAAAAAGTCTGCAGCATAACATGTTGTTTGGGGCCATCAAGGTCTGAAAGGAGAGGTGGAGGATACTGTGACATCATAGGTGTCACAGTATCAGAGTACAAGTATCTAACCGAGGCAGGTTTTTCTCCACCCAGCTTCATGTCATGCATTTGTTGTTCCTCAAAAGCCATCACACAAAGATTTGCCAGCTAATTTGAAAGGAAGTGGTAGCCTAATGGTAACAGCTTGGGCGCGGAGGACCCAGGTTCAATCTCCTGGGTGAACAGAGGTGAGCCATTGTGGGCCCCTGACCAAGGCCCTTAACCCCAGGTGCTGCACCAGCCCACTGCTCCTACTGTAACTAGTGATGGGTTAAAAGCAGAGGACAAATTTCCCCACTGCAGGACCAATAAATTAAAAAAAAAAGAGGTGTGCCCCATGGTGGAAGGGGGTGGAGTGGATTTCAGTGTTTGACTCCACTCCCTAGAAAATGATTTTTGAAAGGAGGGCAATTGTGTGAATATTCGATTTATTTTCATCAAATTATTTCACAGCTATGTAATTAAGACCTAGGGACAAGAAGGGGAAAAACAGAAAAAAAACCAGTCAGAAATCATGTTGTCTTTAGTGCGGCAACTCCCATCTGCTCCTTCCCTGGTGGAGGGTCAACAAGATCAGTTAAAACATCATTATTAAAGCTTTTTGGTACCTACTTCTGAGATCCAACAAATACAAAGTGATTTAATATTGAATGTAGGTAAATATGGATATTTTACTTGATATGCTACTCTGTCTGGGTCTGTGATGTCATAGTACCTCACAAATCAACTCTGAATGGCACAACTTTAACAAACTAAGAAGGTTGTGTGATGTCATTTTTAAGGATTTCATTTTAGAAACCCAATTGAATGTTTTCAAACACTAAAAAGGACATATACATATATTTACATTTTTTAAATCACAATATGCTCTCTTTTTTATATTAAAAAGTGTCCAACTATATAAAAATAATAATATTTATGTCCATAAGGATGAAATGAACAAGTCTTTGTATGTTCTCGTATATGACCCAGTATTTTACAGAGAAATATTTAAGTAAAACTACATTCCTCAATGCATCTGCTGCCTTTGCAGCATACCACCTTTTGTGTTTGTCAACAAGTCAGTCAATGTCAGACCGCTGCTCCTTTTGTCAGATCGGAGACGTTTCTAGGTCTTGACATTTCAAGAATTGCATGCTTCAAGTATTCCTTTATTCAAACTAAATGCCAAAAAAAGGAAACTGCCTCTTCCCCTTACTTCCCCCTTTGTATTTGTCGTATAAATGGGAGAAGATGCAGGTGCAGGATGAACAGACAGAAATGCCGACCACACAGCCTAAACAAAGGCTCGTATGAGGAAATGAATTTAGTTGTCTAAAAATGTTAACAGAATATTTGTTGTGCTGAGAAAGATTTCCCTCTGCATTTTCTGAATATTTTTTAAATTTGAACTGGGATGTTGTTGATTTTATTTTATTGTGCCTCTGTATCTCTCAAACTCCATTTCCAGAACAGTTTGTACAGTCTGTAATGTGTTAGTTAGATTAAGTCTTTAATTAAGAGACACAAATACAAATGAAAAGGTTTTCAGTTTTTTTTTTCTCCTAATGAACAAAAAGCTAAAGAAATCTACCAGCAACACACTGAAAAATTAAATAGTATACATGCAAACTCACCTTTTTTTGTTACTGGTATTATTTTTGATTATGGTTTTTAATTGTTGGGTACAGAAGCTACTAACTGTTCCAGGTTTGTTAGAGGAATCTGTGCCTGTTCTTCATGATTTCATGTGTCTCCGTGGTAATTTGTGTTTGAGTCCCTCCTTGTGATGTTGAGACATCTATTTTCAATAGGAGACAGATCTGGACCTCAGATGGGCCAGTAAAGCACACACAGGTTCCATCTAACCACAGAATCAAGTTTGATGGTATCAGGTCACCTGCCCCACATGCAGTGATGCTCTCACATGCCATCGCAGATGCCCGCTTAGTTCTTTCTCATCTCCATCAGTTTGAACCCGAAGTCAGACGAAAATACCATCCTGCAGCTTCCTTCTTCTAGACCTTATCACATATCTTGAATCTCTTTCCCTGTCTCTCTCAGATTGGGGTGTTGTTTGAGTGACGCCTTGTTACCATGACGACCCACGTGACCCTGGAGGATGCCCTGTCCAACGTGGACCTGCTGGAGGAGCTGCCCCTGCCAGACCAGCAGCCATGCATCGAGCCCCCACCCTCCTCGATCATGTACCAGGTACGCACCCACACCCACTGGCGCCGCTGTCTGCTACAGTCCCCAGCCACTGTGGACCTTTTCAGTGTGTCCCACTGACTCCTTTGTCTCCCTTTTTTTTCTTCAGGCTAATTTTGACACCAACTTTGAAGACAGAAATGCGTTCGTGACCGGCATCGCTCGTTACATAGAGCAAGCCACGGTCCACTCCAGCATGGTGAGAACATTGGCCTCATTTTCTTTCTGAAAGTATCCATCATGCCTGATTATCACAAGTTTTTACACCAATAACTTCAAATAAACATTTTGTGCTTTAGATTTCACAGTTCTTGTTTCAGCTGTGAGAAGCAGCCTCTGAATCTTGTTTTATGTTAATTGATTATCTATTGTTTTTGTCAGGATTTGGCGAAGCGTATGAAAACCTCACATACACACACTGATAAAGACCCACATTCCACTCACACACTAGTGAATCAGGCAGGCAGTGGACCAGTAATCTCTTTCCACTGATGGTGAATGAATGGAGAATGTGATCTGACTAGCAAAGAGGGGAAGTAGTGCTTTATTTAACCTTGTTCTGTCAGGAAGTATCACTGGAGTTGAAGCCGGTCCGTTTGGCAATGGCCATTCATTTCTAAGAGGAAGAAGTTCACCTGCTAAAATATTCATCAAGTTTGGGAACGAGTGACTCATCTGACGTTGTTGACGGTCCTTGGGACAACTGCCAGGAGGAAGTTCAGGCACACGTGGAGTTACAGGGAGTAAAAGCACCCACTCAAGTATTCAAGAATGAGTAATATCTATTTTTGTTGCCATTTGTGCAGAATGAGATGCTGGAGGAAGGACATGAGTATGCTGTGATGCTCTACACTTGGAGGAGCTGCTCCAGAGCCATTCCCCAGGTTAATAAGAGGCCCAATCACCTCATCTTTTCATTCTTTTCTTACCTTTTTTTTTTCTTTGGAGAAGACCCATTGACTGAAAAAGAAATTGAACTGAAGTACCTCATAAAGTGAGAATACTTCTTAAACCCTGTAACTGTGAGAGCAGTTGCAGAATATGAAATGTGGGTGTTGGCTCGGTAAACTTGGCACCATGTGAATGCTGAGTCAGAAGTGTGATTTTCAGGGCTGTGCTTCTGCTCTGCTTTAACCTGTTCTGACAGCCACATTATTGGAAACGTTTCTTGTCAAGTCTGACAACTGGATAGCAAAACACTTGCCCCAATTTACCTCCTGTGGCGTCACGTCACACTTCATTACTCCAAAAATGATAATTATATTAGCAATGACAATGATTTCCCTAAGTTGGCACTTACAAAATAAACATGCATAATAATCTGAAACCTTAGAGACAGGGGAAAAAAGGCCTTTAACTCATTTATGTGTCAGTGGGTTGAGGTTAGTGCCTGTAAATGAGCTTTATCAAGCGCAAACTTCACAAACTGCTACTGTGAAATCGATGTAATGGCGCCCTCTTGTGGTTGGTAGGTGAAATGCAACGAGCAGCCCAACAGAGTGGAGATCTATGAGAAAACAGTGGAGGTGTTGGAGCCTGAAGTAACCAAACTCATGAAATTCATGTATTTCCAGGTAAGTTTAATTTTAATAAATAACTGATCCAGAAGCTTTGTAACAGATAAATGTTTTATTCCTTTTGTTTCCCTCGGGTTTATTACTATTACAATAGAAGGAAGTATGGATTTCCGTGTCGCCTTCATAGCCCAGCATTTCTAGCTCATGTAGAAAAATTGAAACCTGAATTTACAGATGAGCCAAGATGATCCATTATTTTGTACCTCCTTTCATGCTCTCGTAAAACGCAAGCCTTGCATCATGCTTCTGTACAGAGAACCAGCTGATGTTTAAAATGACTCCTGAAGCCTAAAATACTGGTCAGATATGTGGATCTGCTTGTGTAACTGAGTCATGGTTTCTCAGTGGATGCTTTTTAATTGACAAAATGTATTTCTCTAAGCACCCCAGGCAAGATCCCATTCCCTTCCACTAAATTCAACAAAAGATATCTCTATGATCACCTTCTCCACAACTTGGCAGGTCACACTAAAACAGCCCAGGTGGATGAACGGGATTACAGACCAGAGGATAAATATGTATACTCATTAGGGGGTGACTTGTTGATTAAATCCTCTGTAATTGATTCTGTATTTCATGTTTCTGCAGCGGAAAGCCATAGAGCGTTTCTGCAGTGAAGTGAAGCGTCTGTGTCATGCTGAGAGACGGAAAGACTTTGTGTCAGAGGCCTACCTCCTCACTCTGGGCAAATTCATCAACATGTTTGCAGTGCTGGATGAACTCAAGAATATGAAGTGCAGCGTCAAGAATGATCACTCTGCCTACAAGCGGTACTGAGCCATAGAGAAAGAAATGCTAATTGCTGTCAGTATATTTTCTTTTGGCTGTGTGGCTGTCAGACTAATGTGGTCATTTTCCTGCACTTTTAGGGCAGCGCAGTTCTTGAGGAAGATGGCTGATCCCCAGTCCATCCAGGAGTCCCAGAATCTCTCCATGTTTTTAGCCAACCACAACAGGATCACTCAGGTTTGGGTAGCATTTCTAACTTATGCTGGAAGGTCTTATTTCCAGCATATCTTTGCTAAAATAACCACTTTTTCAGTATTTTGATTTAATTTGTAATAATTGAACAACAATCAAGCTTATAAAGTTCACTCATGGAAATTACTGGGTTAATGAAACAAAATGGATCGGTTATTCTTGAATTACCTGGACTGATTGTAACGTTGGCATCAGTTTGTGATATAGCCACACATGTGCTTAAGTAACATAAAACACTAACATAGTTTGTCTTGGCTACATTGAAATCTTAGTTTGGGGTTAAAAACACTGCACAATTGTTATGTTTAATGATCAGCATTTAGGTTTAATGGACAAATGCTCATACAAACTTGTTTAAAATCAAACTATTGGAAACATTTTTCTTTAATATGACTGAAATAAATAAAAAGAGCACAATTTTCTACTTTGAGCAAAAACAGGAAAGAGTGCAGGATTTCTTAAAGAGAATGCTCTTCCAACTGTTAAGCACGGGGGTGGATTAATCATGCTTGAACTTCTGATGCAGACTGTGAAAGCGATAACATTCCCGGTGTTCAAAACGAGCTCAAGACTAAGTGGGACATCTTATCCAACCAGGTTGGATAACAAAGCTTCAAATCCACTGATGACCCAAAGAGATGTGAACAGAACTTTAAAAGTTGATGAAACCCAAACAGAAGCCAGAATCCAAAACAAGACTCCTTAGTGTCACATATTTACATATTTGATATATATATAATTTTTTTTTTTGGTTAAATGCATGTTCCCATGTAAATGAAACCGTTCTCCTATCTCTCTCTGCAGTGCCTGCACCAGCAGCTGGAGGTGATTCCTGGCTACGAGGAACTTTTAGCAGATATCGTCAACATCTGCGTAGACTATTATGAGAACAAAATGTATCTGACACCTAGTGAGAAACACATGCTGCTAAAGGTAAAAGGCAGATTTTTTTTTTTTTGTCTGCTGCCAACCTGTAACAGGAAAAAAAAAAAATCTGATTTCTTTTTGTCTGACAGGTCATGGGCTTTGGTCTATACCTGATGGATGGAAACGTGAGTAACATCTACAAACTAG
This sequence comes from Zenarchopterus dispar, assembly GCA_028564865.1. Classification (NCBI taxonomy): domain Eukaryota; kingdom Metazoa; phylum Chordata; class Actinopteri; order Beloniformes; family Zenarchopteridae; genus Zenarchopterus; species Zenarchopterus dispar. Next base: position 12,414,846 of record JAOWBL010000002.1, read on the forward strand.
ATGCCAAGAAGAGGATCAACCTGAGCAAGATTGACAAATTCTTCAAAGTAAGACCTCTGCTTTTATTGATGCACTGTATTTTTTATGTGTGTAACTTGGGGGTGAGACATGAATTCGATGTGTTTTCCAGCTTCAAGTTGTACCACTGTTTGGAGACATGCAGATAGAGTTGTCGCGCTACATTGAGACAAGTGCTCATTACGAGGAAAATAAGTCCAAGTAAGTCCACCCTGGAAATGCAGACTGTTGTAGCCCTTCAGATCTTCATTTCCTGAATGACGTCCCTCCAAAAATCCAAATCAAACATGGAGATTTTCTCCCACCATGCCATCTGCCTACCACCCACCCACCACTTTCTGTCACCTCCCTTCTGTGCACAGGTGGACGTGCACCCAGAGCAGCATCTCCCCACAGTACAACCTTTGCGAGCAGATGGTGCAGATCAGGGACGACCACATCCGCTTCATCTCGGAGCTGGCGCGCTACAGCAACAGCGAAGTGGTGACGGGCTCGGGTCTGGACAGCCAGAAGTCCGATGAGGAGTACCGGGAGCTGTTCGACCTGGCGTTGAGGGGTCTCCAGCTGCTGTCCAAGTGGAGCACGCACGTCATGGAAGTGGTAGGTGAAGACGGGGATTGAGAAAGATTTCTGCTGAGTGTTCTGGTTTTGATTTATTAATAATTCTTCTTTTTCTCTCAGTACTCGTGGAAGCTGGTCCATCCAACAGATAAGTTCTGTAATAAGGACTGTCCAGGTACAGCGGAGGAGTACGAGCGTGCCACGCGCTACAATTACACGAGTGAAGAGAAGTTTGCCCTTGTGGAGGTCATCGCCATGATCAAAGGGCTGCAGGTAAACTTGGGTTTGCTCAGAAAAAAAAAAACCATGCATGAGTCCTGAAACCGATGATGATGATGATGATTCTGTACAGGTTCTGATGGGTCGAATGGAGTCGGTATTCAACCAGGCCATCAGGAATACAATCTATGCAGCTCTCCAGGACTTTGCCCAGATGACCCTCAGAGAGCCTCTGCGCCAGGCTGTACGCAAGAAGAAGAACGTCCTTATTAGGTACCCATAAATGAATCAGGCGGTCTATTTTCATCCATCCATTTTCTCTACCCGCCGAATCCATCTACAGGGTCACGGGGGTCTGCTGGAGCCTATCCCAGCCCATTACAGGCGATAGACAGGGGTACACCCTGAACAGGTCGCCAATCTGTTGCATGTCAGTCTTAAAGATCCAAAGCAGCTACTGCATTTTATTCCTTTTCTTTTCTTCCACAGTGTTCTCCAGGCCATTCGAAAAACTGTGTGTGACTGGGAAGGAGCAAGAGAGCCTCCAAATGACCCCTGTCTGCGAGGAGAAAAGGACCCAAAAGGAGGTTTTGACATCAAGGTGCCTCGTAGAGCTGTAGGACCCTCCAGTACCCAGGTAAACCATGAACCGGACTGAGGGGGGAAAGAGAGAAGATCCAAGCCTGTTAAACCTTCAAACAAGCTGGGAAAGCTTCAGATGTGATGACAGTCAATAATGACAGCATTTCATTAGGATAGCCTTGATTATATGATAGCATCAGCGTGTCACATGTGAAGAGATTTTTGTCAATAAAAGTAAAGAAAACAATGCTGAAGACTTAAAAACCTTGTGGTTTCTCTGAGCAAAGGATTCTAATGCTCTATTTTTGTCATCTGCAAAGTGTTGGCAGATGCCTAATAAAACCTGCAGATCATAAGTTTGTAACTTACTGGAATAATCCAAGATCTTCCACCTTTGTTCTCCTCTGCAGCTGTACATGGTGCGCACCATGCTGGAGTCACTGATAGCAGACAAAAGTGGATCTAAAAAGACTCTCCGCAGCAGTCTTGACGGACCCATAGTTCAGGCCATAGAAGACTTCCATAAGCAGTCCTTCTTCTTCACGCACCTGCTCAACTTCAGTGGTAAATAAAATAAATCTCAACATAAAAAGAGACAAACGAATATTTTAATTTTGTTGCGACAAGTGTTTGGAACCAAATGTTGTTACCTGACAAATAAATAGTTAGGTTACTGAGCCTTACTAGGCAGAGTTCATGACAACAGAGCGATGCGTCCAAGTAGTGGCAGCCACAGCTGCCATGACGACGGATCAGAGTGTGAAATTTAATCAAGCCTTTCCTCCTTTGATGTTGTTGCTCTTCTGCTGTTTAGAGGCCCTGCAGCAGTGCTGCGACCTTTCTCAGCTGTGGTTCAGGGAGTTCTTCCTGGAGCTGACCATGGGCCGGAGGATCCAGTTTCCCATTGAGATGTCCATGCCTTGGATCCTCACAGACCACATCCTTGAGACCAAGGAGCCTTCCATGATGGAGTAAGACAACTGCGTTCATAGTTTTAAAAAGTCACAATTCCTTTTTGAGTCGCGAAGAGTCCGCGTGCAGGCGGTTTTGCAACTTTGGCTTTTTCTTCTGCAGATATGTGCTGTATCCTCTAGACTTGTATAACGACAGTGCCTACTACGCTCTCACCAAGTTCAAGAAGCAGTTCCTGTATGATGAAATCGAGGCTGAGGTGAGGTCTAACATGGATGAGTCTCATTTTAAATCTAAGGGCTGAGTCTATAATCGTGGTGACAACCTTTGTTTTCATTTTTATTTTTTGTAGGTAAACCTCTGCTTTGACCAGTTTGTCTACAAGTTGGCGGATCAGATATTTGCCTACTACAAAGCAATGGCTGGAAGGTAGAGAAAGCAGCTTCCTGTTAATTTTTTACTTTTGGAGTTGTGTTGTGGCAGTCTTTGCAGTTTTCTTCTGCTAATACATTTATGATGTGTTTAACAGTGTCCTCCTAGACAAGCGCTTCAGAGCGGAGTGTAAAAACTATGGCGTCATTATCCCGTACCCCCCATCAAACCGTTACGAGACGCTCCTCAAACAGAGACATGTACAGGTACCTGAGACCACCTGCTACTCATCTAAGGTGTCATTATTTTAGTTAATTCGAGGGTGAATATGTAAATTGTTGTTCTCTTTGCTCTTTACCAACCTTTCTTTAAGTTGCTGGGTCGCTCAATCGACCTCAACCGCCTGATCACTCAGAGGATATCGGCAGCGATGTACAAGTCCCTGGACCATGCCATCAGCCGCTTCGAGAGTGAAGATCTCACCTCCATAGTGGTAAGATTATTGCTGGGGATGCCTATAAGGATGAAGCCCGTCTGTTTGTCCTCATGCTTGCTCCTTAATGTCCGGACAGGAGTTGGAGTGGCTGCTGGAGATCAACAGGCTCACTCACCGGCTCCTGTCCAAACACATGACGCTGGACAGCTTTGACGCCATGTTCCGGGAGGCCAACCACAACGTCTCTGCTCCCTACGGACGAATCACGCTCCACGTGTTCTGGGAGCTCAACTTTGATTTTCTCCCAAACTACTGCTACAATGGATCCACAAATCGGTCGGTTTGGTGGTATTTTTTCAGAGATTGGTATCATTTTATTCATTTATTAATTTAACGCTGTACTCTGCTTTCTTCAGCTTTGTACGCACAGCTATTCCCTTCACTCAGGAGCCTCAAAGAGACAAGCCCGCCAACGTGCAGCCTTATTACCTGTATGGGTCCAAGGTACGATGTCCTTTTGTGTTTTCTGTCCAAATGTTGGTGAAAAGGTTGTTCCAGTGTGTGTTACTGGTTCAGATGAACATAATTTTCCCTCTTTTCCTTCTTTTCTTCACAGCCTCTGAACATTGCCTACTCCCACATATACAGCTCCTACAGGAACTTTGTTGGCCCGCCTCACTTCAAGACCATCTGCCGCCTCCTTGGTTACCAAGGCATTGCTGTAGTGATGGAGGAGCTGCTTAAGATTGTCAAGAGCCTGGTATTTATCTTCATTTTCCAGCCCTAATAACTCTTTGTCCTCCCCTCCATGTGTTGGATCCTCAGAGTTATTACTCTCTCTCTCGCTCTTTCCCTCTGCCCTGTCTTCCTTCCCACTGCTCCGACCTATCCATCATCTCTGTCACTTTACAGTTACAGGGCACCATCCTGCAGTATGTAAAAACTCTGATTGAAGTCATGCCCAAGATCTGCCGCTTACCGCGCCATGAGTATGGCTCCCCAGGTGAGCTGATTTTTAGTTTTAATGCAATCATGCTTCTGATTTTGTCCTCTGTACTGTAAAATTAGCAGCTGCTCATTCATGCTTTTCACTGAAAACAGCATTGGTTGTATTTCTTGTTGAATTTCTTACCCTTTCAAAAGAGGTAAGAAATTCCAGTGTTGGGGGGGGGAATATATAACTTTTATTATCCCTGAGAAGCAATTTGCTGTAACAGCCAGCAGAAGTGCATACAAACCCCACAAACAACACACAATAACAAGTTAAAGCTACACATCAGAGGGACTTGTTTAAATAGCCAGTGGCAGCAGGGACTATTTTATTTTTGTATTTTGGCATACTGTATTTGTGACCAGATGGTAGTCGCATAAAAATCCAGGTGGCTTGTATCAGCCAAAATGGACCGAGCCTCCTTTAAAGTCCTAACTTTTTAAGATCGTGTGGCTTCACACCTGCAGTCTTTCCACTCATCTTTATAATGCCCATCAATCGCTTCTTCAAAATGTTTATGTTGATGCACTACTTCAATAGTGTGATTGTTGGTTGCAGCACGACAAAAAGCAGGTGAATTCTTCCTTAATTCTTTCCTGGGGGAGGGGGGGGTTGTGATCAAAGTTCACTCCAGTCGATAAGCACAGTTTTTTTTTTTTTTTAAAATCAGTCCTGAGAAACCTTAGAAAAAAAAGAATTGTGATTGGTCATGAATCTATATTTTATCCTATTCCCATTCTTGTCAATGTTTGTCTTAAAGAACTGCAGTGCTGTTGGATTGTTGCTGTTAACCTTTAGTTGGTCGTTTACTCTATAAGCACAGCTTCAAAGTGCAATACCACTGGTATAAACTAAACCAAGTGGTCATTTCTGATTTAGGTGTGTCCATTTCTTCTACGGTGCTCATGGAGCACAAGGAGAAATAGAAGATTTAACCTGCAAAGTTTCTGAGCATCGATCAGTCTAAAACGAGTCTTTGCTGGTACTTGATCAATGTGACAGCTGGTCAAAATTGTACAGAACATTTTAAACTGAACACAGTGAGTTGTGGATTTGCTAAAATTGTTGATCTTGCTGGTATTTACACATTTTCAAGCCTCTGACTCCATATCAGCTGCTGCAGAAGGTGATCATTTAACCCTGGAGAACCCACAGGGTCAAATTTGACCACTATTTTTTGCTGATACCCAATGTTTAAAAAAAAAAAAAACAAGGTTGTTGGGTTCTCCAGGGTTAAAACACAAAAGCAGTTTAAAACTCTAAACATTAATGCCTGAGTTCCAGAAAAGTACACCTATAAAGGTACTAATTATTGGATAGTCACAGTTTTTAAATTTATAAATTATCTCATGCAATCACAAAAGCAAGTATAATTAGAGGGTTATGTAGTTTCAAAGATGGCATTATTCTTGCCAGATTAACTTTTTTCAGAAACATTTATCACTTTTAGCATTTTTTGTTTGCTCTCATTAATTTAATTTTCAGTAAATATTTTACATTAAGGTTATATTTAAGCTCATGAATAGGTTACTTAACCTCCTCCTTGTGGTAACTTAGATTTCCTGACCTGGATTCATGCATTTTAGCCAGAACCGCACGTGCAGATTACAGTTAGTCAAATGGATTATCCTTACGCGGAGGGTTTCGTAATCTGTAGATTACTGGTGTTCTGAACCTTGAGTTCTCTACCCGGCTTACGGCACATGAGCTCATCATCAGCACCTAAAGATCCTCCTGTCCCACCAAATGTGGGTCAGAGCCGCCAGGTGCTGTCATCAACCTGAGTCATCCTGGTAGCAGCAGATCCACAGTGAGATAATGAGGTATTGCGAGGCGCTTCGCCTTAGCTGCATGTTTGAGTGTAGTGCAGTTTATAAAAGTATTAATGAAAGACGTCTGTATTTCCTATGATTCCAGGGATTCTGGAGTTCTTTCATCACCAGCTCAAGGACATAATTGAGTATGCTGAGCTGAAGACGGATGTCTTCCAGAGCTTAAGGGAGGTGGGAAACGCCATCCTCTTCTGTCTGCTCATTGAGCAAGCTCTGGTAAGAAGGTTCATTTACAAGTGTCAAAATCCCACAACACTGAGACGTTATTACTCTGCTGCTCCCATCTCCATCTACGTAATCTTTTTGCATTGATCTCAGCACTTTCCTTCTCTATTAACTATCTCTGTTTTCTGATTCCTCATTTGAGCCGTCTTTAGTGAACACGGCTACTATTACCCATCAGCCTTGACTTCGGCCACTTTTATGTGTGTTACGGGCCTGCTGGGCGCCTGGAGGTTTCCCCCCACGATTTATAATGCTGGCTGAGTCCTAAATCAAATACCATGGTTGGAAACTGTCAGGCTCCCAGTTCATGTGCCCTCAGGTGTGCTTGATATTTGATGTTTTTTTCTCTGAAATACAACTCTATTTTTCATTACACGCTGGCAACAACCACAGGTGGTAAGGATTTAGGTCTTATTATTGGTTTCAAAATATCAGACACCAAATATTTTTCGTTATTTCTTTTTCCTCCTTGTATTTTTTGATTCTCTGGGCTGTTGTGTCTGTTTTTTCTTCTCTGTTTCATGTTGATTATGGCACGTATATTTTCATCTTCAATCAGCCATGGAAGCAAAAGGACGGGAACAAGCGTTTTCAGCTGTAACATAAAAGCCTAACAACGTTCATGTTTGCAGACAGGCCAACATTCACAGCTATTTAAAGTGAAAATGTGAACATGAAAACTGGAATTTTGAAGCTCTGTCATTTAATCTCAATGTCCTTGTCTTCCATGGAAGAGGTGATGATACATTTCTGGTTGATTGATGGTGCGGTCTCATGCCTTAACTCTTCTCTTTCGCCTCCAAATTCTCTTTTACAAGTTTTGCCGCTTGCGATGCCTGTGTACAAAATATTACCTTTTTTTTTCTCATTTCTGCTTGACTGCACTAAATTTGATGTCTTAATGAGGGTTTTTGTGTTTATGTGTGTGTGTTGGTTTGGACCGGGTGTGTGTCTTGCTTTTTTCATTGCATGACTCTCTTTTCTTTTTTTTCTTTTTTAATCCTTGACTCTTCAGTCAGGGTTTCAGGATTGTGCTTTCCCATGCTTAGTTTTATATTTAATCTCTAACAGTTACCGTGGCAACCACTTTGGTACATTCATCATCGTGAAAATCCACGCAGCTGAAAGACACAGCGACACATGACATTTACAGCTCTTTGGAGAAATTTGACCTCTTGCTTCAAAACTGAAATATATGAAACTTTAATCCTGTTATCACTAATATGTGGGTTAGTGATCATAACCTCCATGCACATTAACACACTATCAGTTTTGCCTGCAGGTCTGTTTAATCAAAAGATGGCATGAGTTGTCTGTCGCATACACACAAACATGGAGCTGACTTCAGTTTCCTGATTGTTTTAAATATTAAGAGTAGCTTTTAGTTATAACACATTTGTAGCAAAAAGTTGCTGACTGTTTTGCACTGTGTTTGAATCGTAGTCCCAGGAGGAAGTGTGTGACCTGCTTCACGCTGCCCCTTTCCAGAACATTCTGCCAAGAGTCTACATCAAAGGTGGGCAGGATGGTACATTAGTTACCCTTGGGTGTATTTTCTGCTGAAATGTGTGTTTCTTGAACTTTTGGTGCCTGTCTGCTAAAACAGAGGGGGAGCGTCTGGAGGTGAGGATGAAGAGACTGGAGGCAAAGTACGCTCCTCTCCACCTTGTACCTCTGATCGAGAGGCTGGGAACCCCGCAGGTGAGTTCAGCAACTTTCTGTTTATTAAAGAGGTTGATGGGCATGAAAGCAAAAGATTAAATAAAAATATTTTTAAAAAAAGCTGTGATGCTGTGGAAAATATAAATAAAAACAGGATTCAATGGTTTGCACATGGGTGAAAGTGAGAAGTTTTACCATTTCCTGAAAGATAAATGTTGTAATTTTGTTTTTAATGGCGGCAGCTTGTCTGTGGTTCAGACTTCAAAAGGTTAGAAAAGTATGTGATACTACAGAGAAACACCAGGGGAACATCTTGCAACTAATTACTTTAATTGACAACCGCTCAGTGGCGTGTTTGGGTGTAAAAGGAGCATCTTAGAGAGGCAGAATCTGTCAGAAACTAATATGGACAAAAGTTCACCAGTCGAAGACAAATTCTGTCTATAAACTGTGACAATATTTCAGAATAATGTTTCTCTGTATGAAACTGCACATACTTTGACTATCATCTCAGCTTCGGTTCATAACATCATCAGAAAATTCTGAGAATCTCAGGAATTTTTGTGCTCACAGGGTGAGGCTAAAATTGAATAGTAGATATCCATGATCTTTGATCCCTGCCTTTAAAAAAAGGCAACAAAAGAAATAAATCTGCCGTGTTATCAGCAGTCAATTCAGAAGTCTTCTTCTCTGATGGTATGAGGGTGCATTAGGGTGCTAAGGAAGGGTCAGCTTCTACGTCTGGAAAGGAAACGTCAAGCTCAAACATAGATTTATACAAGTATTTCTAGACTGACAGGCTCCATCAGAAAGACTTCTTTCTCAAGGAAGACCTTGCATCTTTCAGCAAGACAATCCTCCTACATGGTAAACTGCATCCATTACAAAAGCATGGCTTAATGGTAAAAGAGTCTCTGTGTCCAAGTGGTCTGTCTGCACCAGACAAGATATTTGGCCCATAATGAAAAGAGAAATATGGCATTTCATCGTTGAGCAGCTCAGATCCAACATCAGACAAGTATGGGGTATCATTCCTTTCTCAAAACACCAGTAACTGGTCTCCTCGGTTCCCACACATAAAGAGGTGTTTTGGTTGAATTTTTAAGATGTGTTGCTGTCATGAAATTCAAAACTCCCTTATATTTCTCTTAAAATAGAACATTTCCTCAGCTTTAACATAACTCCTATTGTTTTTGAGATTTGCACATCATTACATTCTGGGGCACCAACGTTTTAGGAACTGCTGCTGTGTGTATGTGAGTGCGTGTGGTCCTTCCATAAAAGAAAACATGTGGTTTTGTTTATGATTTTAATACTCCTCTTTCATGGCTGTTCCTCATATCAGCAAATTGCCATTGCGCGAGAGGGGGACCTGCTGACCAAAGAGCGCCTGTGCTGCGGCCTGTCCATGTTTGAGGTCATCCTAACGCGCATCCGCAGCTTCCTGCAGGACGGGGTGTGGCGTGGGCCTCCGCCCACCAACGGTGTGATGCATGTGGACGAATGTATGGAGTTCCACCGCCTGTGGAGTGCCATGCAGTTCGTCTACTGCATTCCCGTGGGCACGCATGAGTTCACAGCAGAGTAAGTGACATCTGGAAGGCATCTGCACAGGTCTGCAGGTGCTTGCAGGTGTGGGCTGTCAGCCACTTACGCAGCTGCCCAAGATAATGTCATACACCTTAATGCAACTATTAACACAAGGCGTTAGCAGGGATTCTGCTTTTGAAACGGTTGAATCAGAACTGCAGAGTATTATTTTATTGATAGGAAAGCAGGATAATAACATTCAGAGTTTTTGTTTTCTTTGTCAGACTTGCTTTGGCAGCAGTTTGATTTTATTTTTACTAGCTCCACTCTGCTGATCTGACAGGTTGGAGGGACATGGTTGCAGACATCCTTCTCCTCAAAGTGTTTTTTTCCAAACCGCGTACAGCAACAAAACCCCAGATGGTTTATTATACTCAACCAGCTGGAATAGGTGGAGCTTGGAAAATCTGTCTCAGACCGTGCTGAGAATAAATACAGAGCTGTTTCTGTTATGAAATGCTGGGATTTTACCAACAAGACAAAACTAAACACTGGAAGCAGTTACAAGATTTCTCTCCATTTAGGGAGGAAATTTAAATTGGCATGAAAATGTTCAAGTCAGGAACGCTGGTGAAGAAGTCGGCTTTTATCTTCAGGCGAAATAGATGTATGATTCTGACAGTATCTGTTCAACAATTACTGTACAACCCTTCCTGCACATTTATTTTTAGACTTTTTAAACCTGCTTTTTCTAGTGTTTTCTGCTTGAAATTGTGGTGCAAATGCTATTTGAACCATTCATGATGTGAACATATGTGATGTAAGATGGATTTAAGTGGGATTTCATTAATTAATAGTTCTGCTCTTCTAAAATGCTTTTTAAATCATAGATAAGGTTTTATCCCGAGATGGTACTGCAGTGCTTTGGTTTGTTTCTTTGAAAACAGACAAAGTAAATATAAAATAGTGGTGGGAAAAAAACAAACAAACATTAGGAGCTACATTTTTTAACTATATCGTGATGAGATGTATCCTCCTCAACTTCACTCTAAGAGCCAAAACTAAATGAAGGGAGATCAAGTTAAGGTGGTCCCTTCTGTCACTATAGCAACTGATTAAATGTTAACGGTGCTCTGGCACGAGCAGGGTCAAGCTACTGCTTACATTAATAATTTATCCTTGTCACACATTAAAAGCCATGTCATACTCAGTAGAAATGTGCCTCCTGTGCTGTGTGTGCTTCGCCTCTCAGGCAGTGCTTTGGGGACGGTCTGAACTGGGCCGGCTGCGCCATCATCGTGCTGCTTGGACAGCAGCGTCGCTTTGACCTTTTTGACTTCTGCTACCATCTGCTCAAAGTCCAAAGGCAGGACGGCAAGGACGAGATCATCAAAAATGTGGTGAGTAGATCTCACCTGCTGCATTTTCTGTGACTCGTATGCACATTTTCAAATGTTGAGCTTGTTTGTTTTTCTAAAGTCAGGTGATTTAAAGACATCCTTTTTTTTTTTTTTTTTTTTTTGTTTCCGGTTTTCCTCGGCAGCCCCTGAAAAAGATGGCAGACCGGATCCGGAAGTACCAGATCCTCAACAATGAGATATTCGCCATCCTTAACAAGTACATGAAGGCAGTGGAGACAGACAGTTCCACCGTGGAGCATGTTCGCTGCTTCCAGCCTCCTATACACCAGTCCCTGGCTACCACCTGTTGAAAAAGAGCTTTGACAAATAGTGCACTCACAGACACACTCGAAAAGACACACATTCCCCCTTACCTGAGATGCTAATTTCTGCCTCATCATGGTCTTATAGGTTACCGCAGTGGACCACGCCGGCTTTAAGAATCCAAAGACTAATCCTCTCCAAACTCTTCCTTTTATTTAAAAACGGGACTGTCTTTGGATTCTTCAAAGAAGTCAACCAGACCGGAGGCAGGAGTGTATATTCACACCTTTTTTTTTTTTTTCTTTTGATATATTTTTTTAACTCTATGTGGCTTTCACTCACTCATGCATGCCTTTTCTTTTACCTTCAGCTACTCACTTGTGCATTTTACCACTTACACATATGACACCCCCCTCCCAAAAAAAAAAAAACAACTATCCTCTTAATATGGAGCCATTTCAATGTGTTTACAAAAAAGATGAATTGCAATGAAGACCTGAAGCAAAAATAGTCTTAAAAATAGAAAGTTGAAATACATTGCCGACTGTTCTTCTATCTAACTAGTTGTTGGAGATCTTTGGGTGCTCTGAAGTGCTCCTATTACTATTAACAGGTCTAACACTTGGCAGTACATCTGTCCTACTGCTCTTTGTGTCCTTTTAAAGCCAAACTTATTTAGATCTCTTTAGTCATTGACAGAAGAATCTGGTCTGCCCGTATCCATGGTACACAGCGTTTACTTACTTATTACTTCTTCCGCCTGGCTTTGCATTAGAGCGTATGGCACCAGGATGCATTTTTGATTCATTTTTATTTATCTTATGACTCCATCTAGTTTACCTCCCTTCTTATGACTCATTTTCATTTAGTGCAAATTCCACTGTAAAATCTCACTGTTGAACATAGTGAAGTGTTGAGTGTGTAAGTGTTCTTGTTTTAATTATCGATATTTTTACTTTATGCATCTTTGGTATACTTGCCTCTCTGCTACTGAAAGGAAACCTCATCTGTTTTCCTCTCCTTCTGTCATTAAAACATTTTTGTATTCTGTACATGAACACAGTAATATTATTTACAGTTTTGAAAAAAAAAAACTAATCGGAATATATGTTTTTCTTTTTAAGCAAAAGTACAGACAAAAGAAGATAAAGAAAGCACCTCTAGGTTGTATAAAGACTGTGCTGTACCAGATAGACCTGTTTTGAGTGTGAGTGGATGAGAAGAAATGTGAAATACTCCTCTAATATGAAAAAGGAAAAAAATAAATCCTTACTAAATTCTAAACTGAAGGGCCATTTCTTAAATATAGCCAGTATTTAATGCTGTGGGACTTTTGGTTTAGATTTAGCAGTGTTATCAAAATATGCAAAAAGAAATTCTCCCCTATTTGTTCATATAAAGAAAAATGAATGAATCATGAAGAAGTAACCTTACCAGAACAGCCCTGTGATCGGTTTCTGCTCTGTTTTAAATGCAGAATGTTTGTTTTGTAAATCCAGTGTCTTTTTATCATATTTATTCAGCTCCAAGTTATCGTCCATTTAAAGATTAATCTCGTAAAAACGAAGGTACCGATGTATCATCTCCAAACCTAAGCATGGCAGAAGTAATTTATTGTCATCAGTGGCTCCATTTGTGACATGAAGCTTTGTTTATGATATTGTTGTACAAGTGAAAATGTTTTGAAGTACAAAAAATGGATAAAAGAATATAAAATGTACAACAATGGTCCTGCAAAGGATTAGAAATTATGTTGTATTTCCATGAAATAAAAAATGTTTAACTGACAAAAAATCTGTCTCACTGAGTTTCATCTGTAAGCTGGTATGGTAAGGAGTGGGTATACATTCACTGCGAAACAACTTAAAATAAAAGTTTTGTTTTTAATTTAATTTAATTTAACTAATTTTCCTTTAGTTGGACACTTGGATAAGCTTTTGAATAAGGCAGGAGAGCATCCACTAGGGCTGAATGCAAAACAAATTTTTATGTTTTACGTCTACATGTTTTCTTACTCCTCCTTGGTTTGGGGCTAGCCATACTTTCTTTCTCAAGAGGTTGTAGAAAATTTAGATTCATAATTTTAGTCTCTAAAATGTTATTCATGATGTATGAAACTGCTTTTGGTAAAAAGAGATCAAACACTTCCAATTTGCATCTGTGAAAACCATATACTGAGAAATCTACAGCTTTTACTCACAACAGAGGTAGGAACAGTTACATACTTTATGGATAAATGGAGAATTAAAACGCAGGCGTGATACCAACTCAATGTACAATACAGTACATGAAAATAAATGATTTACTTTATTCAACCTGGTTACTGTTGATACAGGTTGAAACTTGTTGATCTTGAGAGGACCGGTGGGCGGTACAATGTGTCGTCATCCAGTACTGGATTTCTATTGGACACTCACAGCTCAGTTTACGTATGACGTTATTTTGAAATTTCAGCGGCGGCTCGTTAACGTTTGTTGTTGTGCGTTAATCTGGACCGGAGCTGCGCAGCAGCTTTCCTGAAGCAAAATTTGATCAATATGTCTTTCTCCAGAGCACCCTTGAAGAGGTTCAATGAGCACATTGGTAAGTAACCTTAAAAGTCTTAGAGCAGGCAGCTTGCTTGCAAATTATCCACTTAAGTTAAGTAGCTTAGCTGACATACTTAGCTAGTTGCTAATCAGACGTTAAATTACAGTCGGTATGCCTTCTTTGTTGTTGAGTGAATTCAGTTTCACGAAACCAAGCAAAACACGCCAAAATCACAACTGTGAAGAAACGGTGCTCGTTGTGGAGCACTCGGAGTGACGTTTATCTTGCTGTTGCCGAAGGTTGCGCCCCTCCGCCGGGATCCTACGAGATTAAAACGGGAGAGTTGAAGGGGGTTGCATCCTTTGACAAATCCGATCGATTTAAACCTGTTAAGACCGGTAGGTAGATGTGATGAATACAAAATAGCAATAAATGGTATTATATTCTGCCACTTACTTGAGCTGTGTCTCCAGCTGCTGGGGCTCCTCTGCCACCTCCATCACCATCCAGAAGCCTCCTGGTTTCTCCTGTCCGCAGGACTTTGTCAGTTGATGGTCTTGTAAGTCTGTCACCTCAGCTTGTGACAATAAGTCTTGAGAGACCCATAACCTTTCCACTAATAAACTTTATAACCTGTCAAAACCCAGACTGAAGGGTCCAGTGCAAGGAAAGAGAGGAATGGCATGACCTTGGAGAGGAAGCAGCAGAAGCTCTTGGAGAGAGAGGTACATAACATGAAAGCGTTATTTTTTGCTTTAGGTTAAGTGCATAAAATATTGTTGGGAGTGAACAGTTTTCGTTCATGTTGTCTCTATTGATACATGTATGACAATGATGTAAGGTGTATTTTCTTTCCAGATCCGGAGCCTGGTGCAGCAGCGAGGGGAGCAGGATCGTCGCTTGCAGGTCTTGGAAGAGGAGATGAAGAAGGTGGAGGCGAAGCTGATGGCTGCAGTCAGGGAGAAGACGGGTCTCGCTGCCAGCGTTACCATGCTTGAACGACAGCGGGCAGAGCTCAAGAAAGTCAATGAGTTTCTCAAGAACAAGGTCTATTTTAGTACTATTTTAATAACACGCGTCTTAAGTTGTGAAAACCTTAAATACCTCCACACCACTGCATGTTTTTTTTTTTTCTCCTCAGGTTTCAGCTGACACTACAAAAAAAAGAATTAATTCTCTCACGATGGAGCTGATGGAAGCTAGAAACAATTTAGATGTTAAAAATCAGGTATGACTTTCCACCATATTTTAATCCTAACTACATACTTGTAGTTAAGATGATCCTTTTAAACATGTGAGAAGTGTATCTGTAATATGTTTATGTCTAGGAGTTAAGTGTCCTGCAAATTAACACTGAGGGCAAGGTGAAGGTACTAGAAACTGATCTCCAGGCTGCCAGAGCTACTTTCTCTGCACTAAAGGACAGGAATAAAGACTTGGGTAAGATTTTTGATTGTGTAGTATTACGAGGAGACCAATAACACATTTATAGATGAACTAATCAGGGCTTTTTAAAAATATTTTTTTTAAGAGGATCTCCATCAAGGGACAAAAACCCAGAATGAAGAGCTGGAAAATGAAAATGCACGCTTGCATGGTGAGTTTGTGCACGGCTTGTGTTTTAGTCATTTATCAGTTGGGGAAATTGACCCATAACTGGAAAAGAATTGCACATTTCAAGCAGGTAGTTATTGATATTTTATGGAGTAATTTCTATTCCTGTTACTGATCCCTGATACATAAATAACATCAGAGTTACATGTGACACTATCGATTTTTTTGTTTGTTTGTTTGTTTACTTTTTTGTATGGGCTTGCTTGTTGTACTCAGATAAGTTCTTTTCTTCTAGCTGTGATACAGGAGCTTCGGGAGGAGATCAAAGTACTTCAAGGATACTTGGATGCAGCCAACGACCAGATCCAAGTAGGAACTACATCTATAGAAATATAGTTTACAATAGTAGGATTTCAAAGTTATTAATGCTCTGAAAGAAACAAAGACAAGCTTGATGTGTGTTTATGTGGTTGTAGGATCTCCGCTTGAAGATTAAAGAGAAGACGAAAGAGAACATCACTGCTGGTTCTCAAGCAGAAAAACTAAAGTAAACAAATGCTTCCTTTTTTATGCACACAAATTGTTTCTTCATGTACAGTTCACAAATATGCCAATTGTTCCACAGGCAACTAGAACCAGAACTTGAAACCACTCGAGATCTACTGAGACAAAAAGAGGAGGAAGCTCACAAGTTCCAGCAAGAGCTGCAGGCATCAAAGGATTGTTTATGGGAAGTGGAAAAGAGATTGGAGTACCAAGAGCTGGAGCTCAAGTCTGCACAAAAGTCGGTGTGTGACATGGAGAAACAGGTGAAGTTGGCCAACCAGGAACTTCAAGACTCTCAGGCAATGGTCCGTCAGCAGGAGGCAGAGCTCGTCAGACTAAGGGAGGTGCTGAGGAGAACTGAGAGGGAGCTGGATGAAAGGGTGGCACATCTCGAGCAGAGGTGTATGTCCTCTGAGGAAGAGAGAAGTATGTTCATCTGGATGCAATGGCTGTTTTTATTCCATGTCATTTAAAGTCTGTGTCTCATATGTTTGTACTTTGGTTTTAGACAAGAATCAGGAAGAGGGGCTGAAGAGAATAGAGGAGCTCAAGGTGGAGTTAGGCTTGTTACAGCAGGCAAAAAGAGATGAGCGAAAGAGACAGATCCAGCTTGAACAAGAACATGCCGCCTTAACTCAGGAGTTGACCAAAGAGAAGGTTACATTACTGTCTGCTGTGGCTGTTTTTAAAAATAAGACAAAACACAAAAACTGATGCCTTAACATTTAGCTTCACTTCTCTCTTTTTGTTTAAAGGCACTTGTGGATTCTCTGACTGTGTTAGTGGAGCAGGAAAGGGAGGAGTCTGAGGAGCAAATGAGACTGTTAAAGGAGGAGATGGAAGAGGTGCTGGGAGAGCTTGCTGTCATGGAGGAACAGGAGCAAAGGAAGCAGGAGCTGGCAGAGCAGAGTCAGGAGGGCTTTCAGAAACTTCGAGAGGAAAAGGAAGAGCTGGAGCGACAGCTAAATGTTACAAAAGAACTTTTGATGAGGTGAGGATCCAAAACCAAACATCAAATAGAAATGAGGACAAAAGTTATCAAGATAAAGTTTGAAAGTTGTCCTTGGCTTGAAAGTGGTCTTGACTACTTTTTTTCCCCCTTCTCTCTAAAGCCATCACTGTCGGTGTTACTGTTTATATACACAGACTTCGTGTCTCAGTATACAGTGGAAATACAGTATAAGAAATAATTGCAGCAGCCTGTCCATCACACGTATGACACTGTCAGCAGGTCACTGTCTATTTCTGTTCATGGCCAATTTGAAGTTTGCAAGTCAGTTTGCTATTTTATTCGTTGTACATAAGGGCAACCAGGCGCCGCTTTTATTAGACAGTTGATGGTGATGACTGACAGATCAAATAACACTCGGGATGTTGAGAATCATTGCAGTACTTTGAGACTGGCAGCATTTTGATGTTAACGCACAAGTTGCTTTCAAATTTGGTACATTTTATTCAGAAAACAAAAACCTCACAAACGTCTGCGTAATCTGATTATTTTTATTTGGGATTTGTATGTTTAAAAGAAAATCCAATTTACAAAATATAGAAATATTTCTTCTCTGTGAAGAGAATCATGTGAGGCTGTCAGTGGTTTATTAAGGCAGAAATAGATCTGTTTTTAAAAAGGAAAATATACTTGAACATGTATGCACATCAGTTAATTGGTAGTGGGAAGCCTACCTTTTTCTTATGTTAAGAAAAGTTTTAAAAAAAAAATTGCAATGTATGATCAGCTGAGGATATGCCTAAAATATTTCTATAGCTGAAGACTGGTTCAACAAGAAAATATTATTTAAATAGTGACAACTCTATTAATATAATATATGGAAAATATTGTGTTTGAGTCACATGTGGGTGACTTGTTTTCAAACAGAATCATGTTTATCTTGAAGAAATCAAATAATTGAATTTTTACAACTGTCAGGCCCACATGCACGTTTAATTGATGAAATTGATTAATAATTTAGGTGAAAATGTGACCCTAAAAGTGGTAAAATCATAGTAGATAATTCCCTTTGTGTCTTTATTGTTTTGCGTGTTTTTGTAAATCTTCTTGTCCTCCAGCAGGGAAAGGTATTCATTTAAAAAAAAAAAAAAAAGTTAAAGAAAATTGATTGAATTGAAGAAGAAGAGCCACCAGCGTGCAACTAAAGTTATATTTTTTTCTATCCATTAAAGATTTCATGGATTACATAGTTGACTGTTAATTTGAATTTATTATTCTGGTAGTAACTTTTGCAGAGCTCAAGATTTAAATATCTTGACATCTCACAAAAGGTCCAAGTGTCAAATTTTCATATTTTTAAAGTTACTTTTTAAATTTTTTTAAAAATTTTTTTGTTTGTCAGTTGACTCATTAGTAGTTTTGACTTTTTACAAAAACATTCGAAAGCTTTGCTTTCTTCCACACTTCAGTTCCCCCAAAAATGAGGCTTTTAAAATTCAAATTGATGTTTATGTAAACACAATTTCAGTAACTGTCAGTTAGCTGTTTAAAACTTTTTAATGCTCAAAATCTGTATGCTTGTCATTTCTAGTAAAACCAACAATGTGGAAAGTTTGAAAGAAATGCAGTTGGCCACTATGAAAGAGCTCATAGACGTCCACGCAAACTCCCAGGAAAAGATGGGAGATATCGTCACGGAGCTGGAAAGGTGAGCCCTCCAATGTTGGCATCTCTTGATGTTTTGTTTGAAGCCTAATTCTACTTTGTTGGTGTGGGAGCGTTGCATAACCCTCATCTTACCTTTTTAGCACCAAGGAGGCTCTAAAGGCAGCCAAAGGAAGACAGAGAGAACTGGAAGCGGAGGTGGAGAGAATGACCTACCAGTTGAAGGAGGCAATGGACAAAATGGTTGAAGAGAAAAAAGAAGAAATCAGCAGAGTAAAGGAGTGGTCAGAGGAGCATGAAGAAAGACTGCTGGCTGAAGGGAAAGCAAGGGAGGAGAATGAAAGGTATGTTTCAAGTACATTTTCAGGTAATATTGAAATAACTCACTTTTCCACTTCTTCACATGACTTTCTTTTATTTCTTGGTCTTGTAGAGTGTTGCTGGAAGCGCAGGCTCGCCTCGCACAAAAAGACGAAGCGATGAAGGCCACGGAGGCGAGCCATGCAGCTCAAATCCATCAGCTACAGCAGGAGCTGCAGCTGGAGATGAGTGAGAAGAAAGAGGCTCTGAGGCAGCTGGAGGAGCAGAGAAGTCAGAGTTTAGCTCAGCTCCAACATGGGAAAGAAAAAGAGCAGGAGCTGCTGCAGGAAAAAGAGAAAATAATAAAGCAACTCCAAGAAGAAAGAGAGGAGAAAATTAAAATTCAGACAGCACTTGAGCAGGAAACGGGTGCATTGGAGGTTGAGAGGAAAGAACTCGAGAAGGTCAAGTCAGAGTTTGTCGGACTTCAACATGAGCTCGAGAGAGCCGAGGAGAGTAGGAGAAGTCTGTTGTCTGAAGTGGAACTCAAAGAACAGCTCAGACATGCTCTTGAAAATCAACTAAGCACCGCTGAGGTGGAGAAAGATCAACTTCAGTCTCATCTGAATGATGCTGAGCAAGAAATGGTTGGCCTCCGGACCCGATTAGTCCTTCTGGAGGGGAAGACGCAGGCCCTGGAGAACGAGGTGGAAAAGCAAGAGCAAGACAAACTAGCTCTGAGGGAACAGGTGGATGTGCTGTCTCAGGAGAAGGTTACTCTACAGTGGGAGATGGAGGAGCAGCGACAGGAACTCCAGAGACAAATTACTGAAGCACAAGAAAACAGGTGAGCAGAGCTTTCTTTGCTGCTGTATGGGTGGAGCTTTTTACTAGTTAGACTTTTAAACTAACAATTTTTTTCATCTTAGCTCTCCAAATTCTGAGATTGAGCACTGGAGGAGACAATATGAGGAGCTTTTTGCTAAAGTCAAACCCTTCCAAGTGAGTCAAGTTCAAAATTTAATCTCAGTAGTCCACATGAGCTTCCGTTAGGGTACACTAGGTTTTTTTGTTTGTTTGTTTTGTTGTTGTTGTTGTTTTTTTTCAATTGTTGACTAAAATGGTTTAAAAAAAAAAACCTGGGGGGGGGGGTAGCATCAATTAGTAGTAAAATGTGTCTGGTCATGTCTTTTTGGAGTTCATAGATGTTGGTTTTACTGAAGTAAATAACGTTTATGCTGATTTGTACCCACAGGAACAGCTGAACGCATTTGCAGCAGAGCGAAATGCTCTACTCAACGAGAACGGCGCAAACCAGGAGGAGTTAAACAAACTGGCCGACGCTTACGCTCGACTCCTGGGCCACCAGAACCAGAAGCAAAAGATCAAACACGTGGTGAAACTCAAAGATGAGAACGTCTCCCTAAAGCAGGTGCGACGTTAGAACGGCGCCATCTGTCTTGCTTGGTGCCTTGTTTTTGTCCCAAACCCACGTCCCTGTGCTTCACCGCCTCTTCCTCTCTCCGTTGGCGTACATATGTGTCTGTGCGTGTAGGAGGTGTTGAAACTTCGTGCTTTGGTGAGCCGGCAAAAGAATAATTTGGAGCAGCTGAAGTCGCAGCTCCCCGGTGGTCCTCGCCGTAGGTTTGATCCCAGCAAAGCCTTCCAGCACGACAAGGAGAACAGGCAAACCGAAACCATGGAGCCTCTTAAAGAAGGTGAGCGCTCATCTCATGACTTGCTGCAACTTCTCGAGTATAAACCATGGCTCCAGACAGACCATATCAGCAACATTTTTGCCACTTCGATCATAAATGTTGAATTTGAAAAACTCAAGCACAGTGCCTTTAGGGGGAGCAGGTGCTCTGAAACTGCAGCGCATCTTCAGGCAACATCTAATTGTTCTGCAGGGGAGACTGAGACGACAGTAAGACTCAGTCATTTTGTGAAGCAAGAGCCGCTATTAAAGATATTCATGGGTCACAGTTAATTTGTTACAGCTCATTGGCAGATGACACTAATGTGTCAACCAATTAATTGGACAATATTCCATTCAATGCATGTTTTATCTTAACATCATTACTGATGAGTGCTCTGTTAATGAACTGGCAATTTAGCCTATAGAAATACCAAACTGCTCTTTTATTTTAAAGTGTTGGATTAATGAGTGGCTATTAATGTGTCTGTGTTTAACATCACTGCGATTAGTGGAAAAGGTTGGTCCAGAGCCCTGTAACTGTAACCTCATTTCCTTAAAGATGTGACCAGATGTCATGAAAATTTTTTTTGGTAATATAATTTAATCATGGCCAAAGTATTTATGAAAATCCTTTTTTTTTTTTTGTCCATAGGAAACCATAAAGAGTAGTGGAGCTCTCCTAGTCATCAAGATCAGACTACTAACAAGACAAATGACATGGTGACGTTTGGTGGCTAACCTGTGATTCATAACTCATAAACTCTTTCCTTCTGGTGTATTGTTACGCATACTGAGCATTTCTTTTATGTGTCTATGTGCAGAAGCTGCAAGTAAAAGATTTTAATGACATGGATGGAAGTCTCAAGTGATTGCAGTCAGATTAAAAGCATAAATGTAATTTATTTCTAACTGACTTACAGCTTTTGTAACCTGTCATTTCTTTTAAAACACAGCACCAGTAACTCTTATATAGAATATCAGTTTGTACATTTCTTTTTTTCTCTTTTGTAAATAAAGACAGATTTTAATACTTCCCATAACTGTTATTGAGATTTATTTACTTGATGGGTATAATAAGCTATTTAAAACCCCCTTTTTATGTTTGCATCATTTTTGCTATGACTGTCCACAGCCAGTAGAGGGCACCCTAGCTCTGCAGGCACAGGTTTAAACTCGGCTCAAACCTGCTGCATCCCACGTTTTACTGACAATTTCTACCAGCCACAAAGAACACAAATTCACATCTTTACACAGAGGCGCCTCAGGTTATGGGTCATGAAGCTTTATTTCCTTCAGTTGATAAGACATAGCCAACAAGGATCGGGCCAGAAATTGACTTCGGGACCTTATTACAGGCTATGAGTGGTGCTACTTGAGTGGTGAGTCAGTCGCAGTAGCCCTCCAGGTGGTGAAGGCTGCATGGGTTATGACAGCACTGCTCCACGATGCCTCTCTTGACCTTGGGCTCATCATGGCCAGACCCAACCCTCCACATCCGCTCTTCTTGTTTGGCCCTTTTAGAGAGGAACCCTTTGAAGTGGAGAAAGTTTCCATAGCACCGTGTTAAGTCCTGCAGCTTGTACGCAAACCTTCCTGAAAATGCTGTTCAGACTTTCGTGGAGAGTTAATGTCTAGTTAATCTGATTGCAGAGATCCTTTTAATCTTGTTGGTTTCTGCTTCAAGAGCTATGATATGATGAAGCTCCAACAGAGGCATGGCCTTACTTACACCCTGATGCTGCAAAAACATCAATGGGGTGTTTGAGGTGGAAGATCTAAATATGTGTTGGAGTTGATTTAATGAGGGCTGTGGGGATTTAATCAGATTTGTGATGAATGGATTTGTCACATCATAGATGTTTAAAGAAACAATTTCAGTAAAAGAAAAATACCTTGGTCTGACTTAAAGATACAAGACAGAACCTTAAACCTTTTTATCCCTCCAATTAGCAGATTTATCTTTTCCCTACATTGCATCTAGATCTTAAATACAGTGGGCAGCGTCATGTTGTTCATTTTTGAACTTTCACAATCAAGGAGACTACAAAAAAACCATCAGGAGACTTTTCACAGAGTAAACACAACCTTACCCAGTAAATGTCCCAGGTCTCGCTTGTTGGCTCGTTTTGGATTGTAGTAAAATCCCCGCTCTCCACATATGAAGTAGAGGGCATCCACCAGGTGGGAGCCACACAGGTGCTGGACAGGGACTGAGGAAGCCTCTGGAGAGTAGATCACCAGCAGTAAGAGCATTAGGACCGCCCATGATACCCTGGCCATAAGAAGGAGACCGCTTGGATGCGGCACAAAAAGAAAATTTCACACACAAAATGATACACAGCTGATCAAAATTTTATTATGTTAGGTTTCAGATACAAAACATAAAACTGAATCCAGCTGTCAATACTTCATACCCCGAGGCCAGAAGGGGAAAAGCTTGTGGATGAAGTGATGCTGAAATTTTATTGGAACTTTCTTCTTGAGAATTACAAGAACACTTTCTTTTAATAACTTCAGTTATAGATATTTTGCCAGGCTCCAATACATTTCTATCGGATAGCTCCAGGCAAAGTATAATAGCACACAAAACATAGGAGGCATACAGCAATACCCTGACTCAAAATATAGACTTTGAAGTGAGCAGAAAACTGAATAATTGATTCTTTCAATGGAAATCAAAG
The DNA here is from genome assembly GCA_028564865.1 of Zenarchopterus dispar. Classification (NCBI taxonomy): domain Eukaryota; kingdom Metazoa; phylum Chordata; class Actinopteri; order Beloniformes; family Zenarchopteridae; genus Zenarchopterus; species Zenarchopterus dispar. The sequence goes on from JAOWBL010000002.1 coordinate 12,437,773, forward strand.
ACCAGGATAAAAAGCCACGGTAAAACACAGTCTACAGAGGAGCCATTGTTTGACATTTATCTCTAAACTTTACAAATTAGCCCCGGCTTACCCAGACAAAGTCATGAAAAGGAAAGTTTTAAGTTTAAAAATGACCTTGATGCCTCCAGAGTGCAGGTTTCTGTCAGGGTGATGGGGAAATGATGGTATATGATGTTAATTACTGAAAGATTTACGTAGTTCTAAGGTCAAAATTTACCTCTGAGCTTCTATCACTTTGAAGTTGGACATTTCATTGTTAGTCTTTTTCAAACAGTGTTCTAGACACCCAGAGTTCTAATTAATCACATTTCTACACAGCTGTTACTGAAGTAAGCTCCAACTTTTTTTTTGATCTTTTGATTTACTTTCATCCTTTTTTTCCCCCCCAAAAAACTAAGAATAAGTAAAATCTATCATTACGAATGTTGATACTATCATTGTCCCCTAAAAATAAAATCTGTGTAGTGGACAAGTGAGGATGAGTTCTCCAACATAAGAACACAGAAATGTTGTTTTATTTTTATTTTTTATAATCCACTGTTGATGGATAGTCTTGCCTGGTTTGAAGTTCACTTCCCCTTTCAAGGTGAAAAGCATATTTAGCAGTCATTTAGAAAGAATACAGACCTTTTGTGGACATCTTATAGTATATTGTGGATTAATGAAAGGAAAATAAATCGATGTAATAGTGTCTTTAACAATGCACCTGTGCCAGGCATTACAAAGTTGGCACGGTGCTTGATCAGCTCCACCACTCCTCTATCACCCTTGGCTGTGCGCCAGGCTCCTTGGTCCAGTAGCTTGCTTGAATTATAGATCCCGCTCATATTACTCTTCATTTTCATCCCAGTTGTTACGTGCATAAATCTCAACAGCTAAAATCTCAAGAGAATACAGAGAAGCTTGCCTTACCTGTGTTTGAGGTCTCAGCAGAGCAGCTTGTGGTTACGGATGAAAAGGTCCAGAGCTATAAGGTGCAGAGAACATCTCTACTTGGCCACCTTTCCCCTTTTTAACTCTTAGCATCCACCTGGCCTTTGTCAGCTTCAACCAAAAGCCTAAGGTCTTATTAACATCCTGACCTATAAGTGTGCGTGATCTGCTCTTCAGTGGCGCAACGCCACTTAACTGTGAGGACCAGCAGCTCTGGGATAAAGATAAAGAATACTGCCATCCAGAGTGATACCCACATCAACCCCTGCTGTGCAAAGTCCCAACTGGCACCATTCACAAGCTTACAAACACCATATGTCACAGCCAGATCACACAGTGTAAATTAGAAGACTTTCAGGCTTATTAGTGACCACTACTGGTGTGTTTAAGCACGATCTGTGCAGGATTCACAGCAATCTGTCTTTGCAATGACTTACGTCAATGAATGCATTGGATGCTTGTCATCTTGGGCTGCAATGACGTGCTATTTGAAAAGTTGCTTCCCCTCCCCCCTTGTGTGGGTTTTTGTCAGTTTACACAGGTGATGCACAATCTGTCCTGAAAGCTGACCAGAGAACTAAAATGCACTAGAAAGCCTTTGCAAAAAAGTTTTTTTCTTAATTTTTTTTTCTTAACTCATCTCTCATCGCGCCTGCTATTCTTGAGAATGTCAGTGCATCTCTCTGGATGAGTCAGATTCAGATGAAGGTTGACATACTGTATAATTTTCCATCAAATGATGAGTCAATTGTCGAGCTATCAGGCTGCAGCGCAGCGGTACTCTGTTGTTGCCTCTGATGTTAAAACGGACCTTTATGATGCTGTGTCGTGAGTATGTGAGTTGGAAAAAAAAAAACTTAACAGTAAAAATGTAACAGTGGGTAGATTAAATTCTTCCAGCAATTTTTTGATAAAGAAGTTCTAAAATGTATAAAAATGAGTAACAATGTACTTCCTGCTAAAGTTTTATGTTCTTAATTTTTAATACTGCTCCAAAAAAAAGACATTTTTAAAACCACTTTAGCTACTAAAATTTTTAAGGTACTGGTGCTAATGTTTTACCATCAGTGTAGCTTGACACTATGGATATTACCAGTTTTATCACAAGTTTAAATCATTGCAAAGTGTGGAAAAATTTAAAAGGCTTAAAATAAAACTAGGTGCTAATGCAACTAGATAAAAAAGTATGTCTGTATTTCTCCAAATACCAACTGCCTTTACAAAACTTAATGAATTAAAGCTGAAAGATCTTGCTATCGGTGATCAGATTTAATCCTCTTGTTGCTGTTTTTTTGTGTGTGTTTATAGTACTTTAAATGAGCACCACCTTGTTTTATGAAGATTCATAACAAGATGTAATCAAGACTTATAGATTTGAATGTTATTAATGACTTTAATTCGTGTGCTGTCAGAAAAGGGGAAGATGACACTGAAATCCACCAACAAAGTCAAAATATTGTGGTATAAATGTTTTTTTCCACCGTACATTTAATTCGACATTACAACATTTTGGTTACCGTTAACCAGTCACTGAGCATTTGGGATCTCAGAAAATATATTATAATTTCATATAGAAATAAAATGGAGCCAAATAATTCGGATACAGGAATATTTCCCCAAACTGTTGGAAAGTAATTAACCCAGAGTTCAACTTGTTGATCTTTTGTTTTCCATGAGGGAAAAAGGAGATGTTTCTAATTAGTAGACACTGAAATTATAATACATGTTTAGCGTTTTCAACGAGCTGACAAAATCTAATATTGTTTAATAAGCATTAAAGATCACATTGGGGCTCTTGTGAGGTAAAGTGGCTTTTGAGCATCACCGAAGTCATTTTAAATCAGTTACCTGAAAGGGAACATTTTAAGTAAATGGCAGCAGGAGGAAGACAGGTTTTTCAAATCCAGCTAATGACGGAGGGGTCCTTTGAGGTCTGATAAAAGAAAAGGGTGGGAAGGAAGTTATCCAGCACCTTGGTGCCGCCGCCATTTGAGAAGGTGTTAAATGTAGAACAAGGAAGGGTCCATCACTGCCACGCTTTGAAACCTATTCCTCGAGGTAATGGGGCAAGAGGTGCAAACAACAGGCACACTTCTTCCACCATGGTCATACGGATGCTTCAAACATGCACATCAAATAACCAGCAGTCGGCCTAGACGTGCCAAGCAGACAGCGGCTGAGTGGAAAGCTGGATGGGTCCCTGAGGTGAGAGTTACGCAACTCCTCTTCTCTTTTACTGCGTTTGAGGACATAAAAGCGGGAGTTCAGCCTAGTGAGATGTTGTTAATCTGCTCTGATAGTGAGCCTTTTTTACCCCCATAATCATCCCAGACTTTCTGAGGTTAGAAACTGCAGAGACTTGGAACATCAAAAAAAAGAAAGAAAAAAAAAGGCTGACTGACACTGCAGACAACAGAAGCAGCTTGGATCATTATGTTTTTATGGGAGAGTTTGAAGCGCAAGAAGGCAGAAGTAATGAGGCTGATTTCCATAAGTCAACTCTGAGAAGTGGATGCTGATACGGGAAGATTCAACTGTGCTTAGATGGAGCAAATCTTTGCATGCTAGATGACGGCCATTAAAAATTACTCCGAGCTGGAAAAAAAAGAAGCAAAAACATCAAAGCAGTGCCAGGAAAAAGTGAGAACTTTTTTTTTCTTTCTTTCGTTATGTGAATCTTTGGCAAGGGCAAACAGTTTGGAGTCTGGCAGGTCAGGTGCCCCTGTCATATACCAACACTGTGTAGTGCATGTGTGCGCGTAAACACGAAAGACAGACTGGACATGTCCTCCTGTTCCAGACACTGCCCTCCATGTGTGTCATGGCCTGCTAGCTCAGATGGCTCAGATCCATGACAGAAAGCCTCGGAGTCTCAGAAATCGTCGGTGTGTGTGACTGTGAGTGAGAGGGAAGGGCTGCCCCGGTGTCGGCACCCCCCTGTCCCGGCAGTGACAGTCGTTAATGTGGTACTAACCTCTGTCATGACCTACTTTGCTGTGCTACCCCGAGCCAGACCCTTGCAGAGCATGCACACACACACACACACACACACACACACACACACATTAATAATGAATAAAAGGAACGAGTCTTCTTATAATTCCAAACACGATTTTTATGAAAACTGTACTTGAGAGCACACACAGAGACATACGCTCAGATTAGAATTTGAAGTCGACTTCATGCGAGCGTGGTGAGACTATGGTTTGACAGCTGAGAAAATGACTGCGTGTTATATATCCGACACATCCCCAAGAGAGAGGTGAGGCAGGACAGAATGATGGCTGGTTTGATTTTCAGCCCAGGATATAGATTTCCATTTAAACCCTCATGTGACCAGCCTTTTCAAGTTGAGATCAGTTCAAGACAAGAGAATTTCATTTAGAAGTGCCATGTTCCCAGTTTTTATCCTGATGGGTTGATATGAAAGCCTCTTGTGTGTCCTGAAGCTTTTTTTTTTTTTTACATTTCACACCACATCCTATGGGAGAGAAAAAGATGCTGACTTCCTCAACACACCAATAAGAAGTGGTTTCAGCTTGAAAGCTGCTCCGATTGCTTTCACTTCTCACCAAAGAAGTGTTCACTTTAGCCTTGGATTGATGTGATGCGATCTTTATCTTGTTGACTTTGGCAGCATTCAAAATCACTTTAAAGGCTGCACCTGTCTTAGGACAAAATGTCTGGAGCCCTGCCGCAGCTGTGTGAGACTACACCGAGACGCTCGTCTATGTCGCCTGATACAAATACAGCGTGAATATGCTCATGTTTAACAGATAAAATGTTTGTCATGTTCACGTTTTTTGTGCTGACACTGAGTCTGTGTGTACACACAAGATAAAATCCTCTTTGCAAAAAAAAAAAAGTTGGGACCTTGTTAAAATGCAAATGAGTGCACTGATTTGCAAATAATTTAAGCTCTATGTTTAATTAAAAACAGACAGAAACGACATTTAAATGATCAGAAATGCTATTGTTCTTTGAAAAGTTTGGGGAAGAGTTTGCTCAGCCACAGCCTTCGCTGTCTGCCCTCACGCTTCAGAGCTGTTTCTTTCCTCAGGCTTTCCTCAGGCTAGCATTTTTCTGACTAGAATAAAAGGACTACATCCATTATATTGTTGTATAATAGCTGGCTGCATATTGATAATTCTTGAATCTTGGATATGTCTCACTGTAATGCATCACATCTTCGTTTATATAACAATGCTCTGCAAGTGTTTGGGAGCTGAGGAGAACAATTTGTGTTTATTCTGAGAATATAATCAACATAAAACTTAAAAACAAAATATTTTTGCAGGTCATTTTAGCATATACTCTTTCGCTAAAGATTCACATAATTGGCTATTGTTCTGTTGAAATAGTTGAGATCTTCCCTGTTATATATGTCATTTCCACAACTCTTTAAACATTCATCAACTGAAGCACAAAAAAGCAAATGCATGATACTGTTGAACTTAAATGATTCGAGACAGCAGCAGTACTGTATCTTGCTAAAGAAGTTGGATACAGAAATATACCCTTTTCCATTTCTGAGGTTATACAAGAGACAAAATGAAACAAATGTAGTAAAATGCAGAAGAAGGATGGTAAAACTAATAGCACAGCAGGAAAGGATTCCTAATCAAATGTACCATTAATGTATCTTTAGTAAATTTCAAAAATGTATGTAAAAGCAGCATTTCTGAGAGTTTGCTGGTTTGGCGCATTCAAGTATGTCTTCACACAATGCCAAGGAGAAAAGATATCAGCATTGACTTTAGAGAAGCAATCTTTGCTGCCTGTGGTGAGAAACTGGTAAACATTCAGGATGGTTCTTGACAAAATTGATCAGACAGTGAAAAACTCAAAGACAATGCAAAAGATATATATATATATATCAGGCCTCAGCATGTTAAATGTTGAAGTCCATGACAATAAAAAGTCATAAAAAGACAGAAGAAGTTTGACTTGTTTAGAGAGGTTTCCACAAGGAAGTTTTTTCTCTCTAAAAAGAAGTACACAGCTTAAGTTTGCAAAGTTACATCGAAACAAACCACATAATTCATACAACACTGATGTTTGTACAGATGAAACCAAAGTGGAGGTAACTGCCCATAATGCACTGCAACATATTTCCTTTGGAATAATCTATCTATCTATCTATCTATCTATCTATCTATCTATCTATCTATCTATCTATCTATCTATCTATCTATCTA
>JAOWBL010000002.1:12449390-12470701 GCA_028564865.1 Zenarchopterus dispar
CAGAAATTGTTTAAAGCAGCCATGGCTACCTCTATAAGTAGATATATATGTGTGTGTGTGTGTGTGTGTGTGTGTGGACGGACGAACAGACAGACAGGTAGGTAGGTAGGTCGGTAGAAATAGACTATGAATCCTTATGGAATTGCAGGTTTTTTCAAACTATATATATAGAAATAACAGGAACAAAATGCTGATAGATAGATCTGCAGCTGGAATTTGCCGCCAAACTTATTAAGATTGCCGTTACAGCTCTCTCTGACAAGCAAGGTAATAGCATGACACCTGAGACAAAGCCCAGGCCACTAAGGCTGACATCCTCTTTCAGGTAAGACAAGAGAGACCACATGCTAAGCCTGTATTCCACTCAGACGGATTAGTAGTCGATGCTCTGGCAGGAAAACATCCACCCCACAATTCCACTGAAGGCATTTGAAAGAACTGCCATTATCTTATATTGACAGATCTAATAATTAACTGAAGCAGGTTGTTTTCACCTGAAGCTTGTTTGTCTCCTATAGTGTACATTTGCCTTTAATCCACAACATAGAGTAAATCATTTCTTTAAATGGAACTTCCATCACCCTGAGAAAAACATTAAGGTGTAACAACAAACAAACTTTATGTAGAACCGCTTGACCATGTAATTCAAAAGGGAAGAACTGTGAACAGTGCTCAAGACTTTCCCTCTGTTCTACACTGGGGCACATTAATCTACCCACACAGACTTTTGCATATATCTTTCATGCTGTCTGCCATGTTCTGGAACCTGCAAAAACAGCTTTTCTAGTTTACGCTGTGTCAAAAGAGCATGAGGAGTAACAGCAGGGGATCGAAGAATAACAACTTGGCTTTGTTGTCAATGCAGAGCTTGCAAGAACCCTTGATGAGCAGTGGATCATAGATGCTTCAGGCATGAACCCTAACAACCAACATATTTTTCAGTTTTCACATCTGTTGGTTAGTTACGTTTGCCCTTCTTCACTTTAGTGAGATCTTTTTGTGTGTTTATTTTTGTGTTGTTGTAGGTGTGTAAACTTCCATTGGTGGAAAAGGTCAGTATTTGTGACTGTCTAGCATGTAGGCTCTAATCACACTATACCTATCTTTTGAATTTATTATGACTATGCTTAAACATCTAGCATTGTAATGTATTAACTTATGTTGAAAACTCATTATCAACTCCCTGCATTCATACATCATCTTCAGTGGAATAATCCTGGATCCATCAAAGCTTATTGTTTTTCACCACTCTCTTCTGTTATTAAATACTGTGTAAACTTTTATTCTCTTGGTCTTTTTCCTTTGTGAATTTTTTCTTTGCATTTTTTCCATTTATAAATTAAAGATGAAAAAGTCAGAATTATTGGACATGTTGTAAGTTTGGTGCAGAAAGACTTCTCAAAATCAATCCCAGAGTCATTACAAGGTGAAGACCATTCATTAATCTCATGAGTTCCAATCAACAATAAAATAAAACAAACAAACAAACAAACAAAAAAATCACAAGATGATGAGGGAAGACAGAAACACATCTATACTAGCTGAAAAATTCATCCAGCAGTATTCTCTGGTTTGGTAAAATCAGGATCAACAAGAACTTATATAAATTATAGCACATTGACTCCCCAGTACTTTGTCAAGGAACTCCAACTTTTCTTACTTTTGGGTAAGACTGGACCCAGATGTTGGAATTTTGTTGCTTGCTTTTACTTGAAGGGGGCTTTGGATAAATGAGCAAGATTATCACCAGCCCACAGCATATCCAATGATCACAGAGTCAATACCATCCCCCTCATAGTATTTTTTTGGAGCCACTCTGTGACTACCTAACTCACATTTATTTCAAAAAAATTTGTCATTTATTCCATAAAGCTTCACTATATTTGCATTATGGATCATATGTGCTTCTCTGCAAAACAGTGAGTGGTTAATGTTACCATCTTTGCTTTACTTTGGTTATGCTGCAGAGCCGTGGTTAATCTGTGCGTAAGACAAAATTTGCCTCAGAGTCCACATATATATTGACCTAACTGTATATATGCATGGAGTTCTCATTTATTTTCCATAGCAGTAAAAGCATGCATCTCTCACTGGGCCTCAAGCCAAAAGCCAACACTGGTGTTTTACAACTGGTGGAACTGCAGCGATGGCATTTCCTCAGTTCTGTGCCTCCTTGCTGCTCCCCTTCAAGCCCCTAAAACCCTAGGGATCCCTGTAGATAAGCACAGAATATCTCCAGATTCCACTTTGCATATATGTTTAATAGCAGGGAAATCATTAGCATCATTAATTAAAGCAGTAATTTAGGCGTAGATGTCATCAACAGGCGAGCTACTTCCACACTGGAATAACAGCACTGAAACATAGTAATTAGCTTTGCCTTGATTGGATGGGAGAGCAGCTTCAGAAAAATGTGTGTTTGTGTGAGTATATGTGTGTACATCCAATTTTGCACATCTGCATACTCATTACAAAAGAGGACACACTTTTAATGTTTGCCTAGTTTCCATGCAGGAGAGTTTTACAAACTGCTTATGCTTGCACATGAATCATCACGAATCATGATTGATTGCTTCTCACTGTGTGCTTGTTCTCATGATTGATCCCATGTGAATGTGACCTTCCATATTGTATATTCATATGTGTTGTGCAGCATTTGACACAGGCTCGGACAGTGTTAAACGACGGCCAGAGCAGGTCAAATATTGTAGAAATTCCCTGAGAAAGCTGATGTTGTCCTATGTTATCATCCATATCCTGTAAGCCGTTCCCTTACTCTAATTCCCACAAAACTCCAGATTCTAACCTTTCTATCTGTCTGAGACCTTTGGGACACTACCCTGCATTATTTTTCATTAAAGTGCTATGATAGCAATATGGCTGTGAGAGGGTATGATACGTTTTGCTTTTTCCACTGGCATCAAAAATCGTTAAAAGTGCAAGGAGGTCACACTAACTTGTATCTGGCTTTTAATGGCTCCTTAAAGCTTGGCCCCAGGGATGGGCGTGCACACATGTGCGTATACGCACAGAGACACACACATACATACACGCATTAAAAAAAAACAGACCAAAACAAAAACAAACGACTGGGTTTCTGAAACCAAGCGGAGACCTTGTTTTTATCTCCCCTCTCTTTAGTTCACTCTCTTTTTTCCACTCATTCATTTGCCCACTTTCTCCAGCCAAAGCCCTTGATGTATTGCAAAAGACTTTTGGTAGAACATCAGCATTATTCTATGATTTAACTCGTCCTTGGCTTCAAGTGAATTTTTACTTAGGGGTCTCTTTTTGTCTTTCTTTCTTCTTTTGCTCTCTGTTTTGTATTTTTCTTGTAATTTTAAAGCATGTACAGATGTGTGAAAAAAAGTACACACTCTTTCATTTCTAAGAATTATATGTATCAAGACATGAGAAAAAAAACCCTGGTCCTTATAGGTCTTAAAAATATATAAATACAGCCTCAGATGAACAACAAGACATGGACCATTACGTCACATCATTCACTATGTTCAGATGCAGAGTTTTGTCAAGTTGGGTCCGAACTTGACTAAGCCATTGAGCTGGTTCTTTGTCCATTTTCAGTACTGACAGCAACACAACTTAAATCCCTCAATAAATGGAGAAATGTGAGAAAAGTAAAATTGGGCTTGTTTTGTTTGGAAATCTTGGTGGTAACATGGTGGTAACTAAGGTGAAGAAACCGAAGAAGAAAGTGTACGATTGTCTTTTCTGCTAAGAGTGCATCAACGGTTTTAAATTGAGACAGCATTCATTCACATACTGCACAAACATGTAAGAGTACTGTTTATAGTTCACTGTCTTAGAGTCTCACAACAGTATGCCACCGAGAACAAAGCCTTTCATGTCCCACCACAGCACTTCATTCGGGTTTATTTGGTTATTGCAATATTGCATAGTGTTGGTTAGTGTTTTTTTTTGTTTGTTTGTTTGTTTGTTTGTTTTTTCAGCAATTCGGTTTCAGATTGGCTCCAATGTCTGAGATCATTGCTCTTCTGCATGGCCCAGTTCAAGCCAAGCTTTAACTGTATGAGAGATGGCCTCAAATTTGGCATGATGGTAGGTTTAAAGAGAAGCTCATGATCAACTTAAAGTGCCCAAGTCCATTTGTTCCAAAACCAATCCAAACCATTATCTCCCACTTACCAGATGGTATGATGTCCTTCTACTGATATATGGCTTTGCAAACATGGTTGAAGATCTTATTTGTTACAATGCAAATCAAAGTTTTTGGCAATTTTCTTTTCTTGTTTTAGAGGAAGAAGTTTTTTTTTTTTTTTTTTTTTTTTTTTTGTTGCAGGGAGGGAAACTTCTTTTAATTGCCATATCATAGGAACCTCTTGAGTCAGACATTTAGTTCTTGAGGTTTTAAAAATGTCTTTTAGTATTGCATGGAACTTAAAATTAACTTGTTTAATTTTTTCCATTTGGTAAAACAATGGACTCCAAATTGTTTGGAAATGGCCTCATGAGCATTCCCAAAGTGATTAACACCAACAATACCTTCTTTTAGACCATGCCATTTGTCTTTCAACACATTTTGATATTCAAATACACTTTATAAATATTTCAGACCAATAAACTGCCAAAAACCTCAACTTATACAGAGGTGGTCACATTTAATGACGATCACTTAATCAAGTGCATTTGATCAGCAGCACCAGGCTGCAACTTACCATGTCAATTCTCATGGAAACAGGAAGCATTTACTCTGTTTTTCCACATACAACTTTTGCATTTTGGTTTAGTTTCTCTTAAATAACTGACAGAATATTAGGATGTATTTTGCTGTTCATCTGAGGTTGTATTCATACATTATTGAGACCTGGAGGCAACCAGTGATAGTAGTACATCCTGATGTGTATAACTTCAGATTTTTAAGACTGTGTTCTTTCATTTTATTAAGGATGTATTGGTCCCATACAAATTTAATTTCTATCAGGGTGTAGTAAATTATTTTCAATTCACATACCGGCACAGTTAAACACAACCTCTGACCCCTCAAGAAAGAACATTTTACTTGTGTGGCACCCTGCTGCTTCTTCTCAGTATGCTGATAGACTTTCTGTGCAGTTTAATTAAGCACATTGAGTTTGCATCAGCAGTTGGGTGTTATACAGCCAGCCAGTTGCACACACACTCAAATAAATATGCACACACAGTTACAACCACACATTCCCTTGCTGCATGCATACTTCTATCCATCCCAGCTGACAGCTTGTTAATTGCCTGGGGGTTAACTGGAAGTGGTGGTGTAATTGCATCAGAGTTTTCATTTACCCTGACTCCTTATTTATTTACTTAACCATAGATTTTAGAACAGCATTAATGGTTTCAGTGTGTTGGGACAAAGTGGGCATCAATAGCTTTGGTTTTAGTCCATGTTTGGTTGAGGTAACTTGTAGATCTTTGACTTACACATTGCAAAAAGACCTGAACTGTGATTGTATCCAGTGCTTGAATCAAATATTCAAACAAAATTGGGTGAAAGGAGCATAATAGTGTAGATTCAATGTTCATTAGAGACTAAGGATCCTTTCTTACTGAACTCCTACAGGGTTTTAAAAACTATGACAGGGATGAATGATAATCCTTCGCATAGCTGTCTTAGTATCAATGTTTTGTGCAGCTATACTGAGAAATATTGAATATTGCAGCTTATGAGGCCTTGATGCTTCAATGCGTGGGATTTTATGACTGCATTGACTTTTTTCCCCTGACTTTTTTTTTTCAATTATGACCTCGGGGAAACAGCAAAGCAAGAAGGCCTTGGTAATCACATTTATTCGGCAGGGAAGCAACTTAAAAGCTCTGCTGCAGTCTAGCCTTTAGTTCAAGGCTTTGATAGAGGAAGACGACTAGACACTAGAAATACCTACTATAGTTTAGAAAAATATTATTCCCTTGATCTAGCCGACCATGCTGGTTTTGAAAGAAATGACTTGATTAATTGCAAAATTGTGAAATCTGTTTAAGTTATGAATTCTTTCTGACACCAGTGAGTTTCTTTGTATCTGCATTTGTGGGTGTACAGCTCCATGTGTTTGCTCACAATACACACCAGAATGACACAGGGTGAAGAGGGTTGGGAAATGGGATAAATTCCCAGAAGCAATTCGCATCTACAGCTTGATGCCTCTTGCCTTTTATCTATCCAGCTGCCTACCACCCCATCTCCCAACACAGAAACACACATGCACACACTCACTCTCAGACTCACTCACTCACTCCTGTGAGCCCATCCATCCATCTCCTTGACATGATTGTTCCTCTCTTGTTACTTTATGTTCTAATCCATCAGCTCTGAGTAAAAACGGCAATTACACCCAGCCACTGATGCAGCCAACAGACAGAGTCAGAATTATGGTATGGTGCATTACTGCAAATTGCTATTAAACTTCCTTTTTTCTACTAAAGCAAAGAGAGTAGCAGGGAGTAATGAACACTCATAATAAGACACATCATTAGGATAGATCTAGTCATCTGAGGGTTTTAATTGCAACTTGAAAATTTTTCATACATTTAGAAGTATCAGAGGTGGATTTGTGGTTTTTCTAATCCTGCTTACTTTGCTCTAGAAGTCATGATTCTCACTTTGTCTTGACTGCCTTTGGTGCAAAAGTTCACTTTTAACCAAATATTTTTTTTCTTGTGATGTTTTTTTATGTAGTCAACCAACTCTGGCTCGACTGCTGCACTGCTTATTCACAAGCTTATTCATCATGGTCTCCTCTGAATCAGTGTGGGCTAAAAGGAAAGACTGCACAAGGAAATAAAACGTGTCTTTTGATGTTTCAGACTAATACGTGGAACCCTGTAAGAACAGTACCAGACTCAATTACTTAATGAGCAAAAAAATAACCTACAAGGACTATGCAGAGATGGCAAAAGAGAGAGGGGGAAAAACAGCATGATGGAGGATAGATGGAGGTAAAGGTGAGGTGATGAGTGGTGTCCTGTGAGCCAGTGCTTGAGGAGATGGATGGTGTGTGTGTGGGTGGAGTTGTCCTTGGTGTGGTGCTGATTGTGTATGAGGTTGGTGCTCAGCAGGACAGATGGTGCTAGTGGGCAGATGAGTGAATAATGATGTTTCACCACAGTGCAGTAATTACCTGCTCCTATGCCCTCTCTGCAGTCCACATGGGCCACATGCATGCATACATATGGATTCCTGCACACACATATTCATCCATGGTTATATGAATTTTCAAATAGACATGTGCACACAGAGAGACTCATGCATTTAAGCATATAAAATACCACAAATTCTATTTCTGGACTGTCATAGCAGATCAAGATAGGTATTAACTAGATAACTTAATGATGTATTTGTGATTGAAGGAGTTTGAAAGATAAGGAAATGCCTTGGAGGATAAATGCTGTATCCGCTTTCACAATTTGACGATTTCCAGAAGTATTAATGTGTTTTTTTTTAAATCATGTTTTAGTCAAAATACCACAGACAAACAATATGATATCTCCTTTTGAACTATCCTCCTTTCAAAGCAGTTTGTTGAAGGGAATGGAGTCAAATGTCTAACTCTTTAGAAATTATGTTAAAAGCTTAGCCTTTCCACTTCTGTACTTTTCCACTTCTGAGATATTGCAAAGGATGTTAAACTGAATGGAGACAAATGTAGAGAACATGGATAATTCTACTCTTATTAGGCTTCTGTTGTCATAGTACCGTCAAAGTCTGAAAAACATATTTAAAACCAAAGATGGCTCCAGAGAGTTAACGGGGTTGTACTGTGTTGGAGTTTCTGAGTCAGAAATCAGTTCAGGCTCCAGAAGATATGCTCTCTAGAAAAGAAAGAGATATTATTGCTGTATATCCTTATAAACTCAAACTTGATTGTTTTTTTTCAATTCAATAAGATATTGAAAGCATTCGTACAGCTGCTATTCAGTGTCTTGAAAGACAGTCTGACTGGCTGTCATGTAAATAACTATCATATTGCGTTTCAAGCTCTTTGCTGCTGAGGGCCTCATAATGTTAATGTCTCAGTCTTTTGGTGTTTTGATTTGCTGTTTTGTATTGAGCTTTGTTTCCTGTTTTATTTTGAAAGAACTATAACTCCTTTTTTCCCCTTTGGTCATTGCCCGGACCCATGTCTTGTTATCCTCACGTCAGTCTAGATCAGGGCTGGGTAATTTTGGTTCTCAAGGCCGGCTGTCCTGCATGTGTTAGATGTTTCCCTGCTTCAACAAAACTGATTCAAATGAATGTATCATTAACAGACCTTTCCAAATCTTAAGTTCGTGCAATCGACTGTATGAATCAATGGACAAAGCATTAGGTCACATGACCCATTGATTTCTAAAAAGTGGTTTTGAAGCCATGTTACTTAAGAAGCAGACAGGAACACACTCGTCACTTGTCAATCAAATTTAGCTTTGCTCCCAGGTCCTTCCACCAATTTCCACCGAAATATCTGCAGGGTTGGCATCAGACGTTTACCGCAGGATATAACATGTTGACTTGAGAAAATAATCAAAAATGGCCATTGCATTTAGCCAACACTGGGTTAATACAAATGACTGGTTGCTTCACTAAGCGTGGTGCCATAATGCTTATGGATGAGGAAATGATAACAGCTACCCATTGGCTGAGCCGAGTGTCAATCAGTCATATCAGAAATAAATATATTGCTTTATATAAACACTCCTGATGTGGTACAAAAAAAAAAAAAAAAAAAATCACGCCCTTGAGGTTGTCATGGATGTGAAATCAAACAACTGAGATGTAAAAACAGGTTTTGTACCAGGACATAAATATGTTTATTTCTGCTCTAAATTTGGACTAATGCTCTAATGTGGGAGTCAATAGAGATTGACTCACTTTCAGAGCCACCTTCTGCTGGCCAGTCAAGGAACTGCAACAAATCTTAGTTCCTCATGAGCCTCTATCCAGAAGTTAGATGGTTGGCGCTTTGGTTGTGGTTGACATGTACAACTCAGTACAACACAAGGATGAATGACTCTCCATTTGTAATTGGAATTTGGTATAAATAATAAACACCATGATCATTAATACAGCTGAGAATGGATCATGTCTTGCTCTTACTAAGGTTTCTTTTTCTTTCTTTTTTTTAAACAATTTCTTTATAACAATTTTTTAATGTTTTTTTTTTTGGGGGGGTATGCTTTTGTGTGTCAGCTGTGTTATAAACAAAGTTTGATGGGTGTAAAAAAATGCAAAAATGTAATTTTAAACTAGGTTCTGTCTACATAACTTCCCCACAAATATTGAGATATAACAAATATATCTTCTCATGAAAACATCTTCAAACTACATTCTGTTAAATAGAAACAAAGTGATAACTTTATTTTCACTCCTCTTTCCGCGTCTATTAGTTTTGCTTATTGCTACAAAATGCATTGTGGGATACTCTGTAATCTTGAGTCAACACAAGTATCCATCTTGGATGCATCCTTGATAAAATGGGCGGATCAAGTATACATCTAAGGATTTGGACTGGACTTGATGAAACATGGACTTGAGAACTAGAACAGCACTTCAGCTGGAGATGATGGCGTTTTACCAGTACACAAGCACACACAAGTACATGTATTGAGAAACAGCCATGGATGAGGCGATTCATTCATTTGAATCAGGTGAGGAGAAAAACATCTAAAACATGTAGAGCAGCCACCCTGAAGGACCAGAATATCCCATTCTCCATCTAGATATCCTCTTTCGTCCCTTCCCTGTTAGTCTGTCGTCTTTATGTCTGTCCTCTCTCTTCTCTTAACTTCTATTTTTGTTTTGGGATTTCTTGTGATGCAGCACTTTTTATTTGATTATTCCTGCCAACGCCATCTCCTGAATTTGGGTCCTTCAGAGCTCCCACATAACAAATAAAGGAATGGATAAAACCCCCTTGAATGAACCAACATGGTTTTCATATGATTTTATGGATTTTGCAGATTATACTTTTACAATCTTGTAAAAAGTTTTAATGAGTTTGATGCATTTTCTGTTTTTATTAAAATCTATTTCTAATAACTCGAACTCTAATCATTGTTACTGTAGTAATCTCTACTATGTGTGGTTCAGATTTAATTTTAGATCTCAAAGTCATGTTTAATACATGTGACGACAGTGTATTAATTTTTTTGGTGAATCAACTGTGACCTCTGAAAATGAACTCACTAGCCCCTTCATTAAGTCTACCTGCTTAACTGCTCCACATAAATATCTCATCATCCAATCACATCACAGCAACAGAAGGATATTTTTCATGTAGACATGAGATGCTCAAGTTCAAACCTAACATCAGAAAGAAGATGTAAGTAACTTGGAGCATGATGTGCTGATGCCAGAATGACTGGCATGAGTGTTTCAGAAACTGCTGATCTACAAGCATTGAAACATTGTCATACTTTACCATCACAGCGAAGGTTACAGATAAGATTTGGAGAAGACCATCTCTTAATCCACCAAATGTTTAAGCAGATGTGATACAGCAGCAGAAGATACCATACCAAGTACCATTCCTGTCATCTACAAACAGATAACTGAGGCCACAGTTCATATGGGTCTCCCAAAATCAGTCCATCGAACCCTGGAAAAACTTTTCCTGGTCTGATAAATCTTAATTCCACATTAGGATGATGGGGTCATAATTTGTCTTAAATATCATGAAAGCATGGATCCGCAATGTCTTGTACAACACTTCAGAGTGGTGTTGTTGTAATGGTGTAGGGGATATTTTCTTGGCAGACTTTAGGCCCCTTGGTACTACCTAGGTATAATTTAAACACCACTGAATGCTTTAGTATTGCTGACCATGTCTGTTCCTTTATGACCACATTAGGTCCTTCTATTGATGGTTTCTTCCAGCAGAAGAACATATATGTCTCAGGCAACCTCAAACTGGTTTGTGAGGCTAACAATAACTGTAATAAAATGATCTGCATCATAGATGAGTAGCTGACAAATCTGCAGAGTGTGTGATGTCAGAATGGATCAAGATTTCCAAGGAATGCCCCCTACACCTCAGTGAGTCTATGCCACAAAGGCACCATTCCAAAAGCAAAAAAGAGTTCAGACAAATACTTGCAAAGCGTACATAGTGATGTGGCTGGACGTGAAATGCAAATTCAAAACCTGATACAAAAAATCAACATAACAAAGGAACTTCTACTTAACAATGTGATTAAAATGGCTCCAAATTCTCTGTTTTCATTAGGTGCTTCTATTTCCTTTCACAGTGGTGTTACAATCTGGCATTAACCAGATGTCAGCTGTTTTTTAGTTGCATGTAAATCCAAAAGGTTTTTGTTTTGCTTTTAAGCTTTATCTTATGTGCAGGAAAATTGCTGAATGAATTTAGATGTGTCTTTACGTGGTCTCAATCAGACTGACAGCTTAGCTTCAGCGAGAGGTGAAGGTGAACAAAAATCAGCTGATAAAAATTGAGCTGAGGAAATTGCATATGAATGGGGAAAAAATGGCACAGTAAAAATAGATGCAAAATGAAAAACGGAGTGATAAATTATCATTTGACAGACTTAAAGCCAAATTGATTAAAATAGTCATGATATGATAAAAACAGGGGCATGTTTCATCATTGTCCCTGTCTTACATTTTTCTTTCTTCATTTGCAATACAGAAGTCCCATTCATCATTTATGGAAAGAGGCATAAAGGTTAGCAGTAACAAAAGACAAAAAAGAGAGACAAAAATGAGGAGATGAAATGTAGATGAACCGGAAAAGAAATGGTTTGGTGGTCTGGAATGTGATGAAATATGGCTTTGTTTTCACCATATAATAATTATGTTAATCAAATCTGCTTTAGATTAATGAAACAACTTTATAATTTATCAGTCCATTTTCATTTAACATCCATTTTTTACTGCTCCATTTTTTAATTAACCTTCATTTTCATCAAATCCACTTTTTTTTCTGTGAATTTTTATTTTCACTCCACACTGTTACTGCTGTGGGGAATAACTGGACCAAGATTGGCCTTTAGGGGTGTATCCTCTATTTCTCAGCACAAGATTTATCTCGACAACAAATAACCCTTTAACATTTTCAATTAAATCTTTTTCATTTTTTTTCTTGTAATAATTCTTTTGAGAGGCACACCATGAGATTTGCTCTCAAAAATTTGGCACATTTGTTCAATTGAGGTACTTAGCACACATATGGGTACTTCACCTGATCTCAGTGCCAGCCACATTTGCTGTTTTCCTTCTCCAGTTGTTAAATCTCATGACGAGTGTTGACTTTAAACTGTTTTTGCCTGTGTACCTTATCTATTTCTTCTTCAAAACTGCTTCACATCCGGCATTCACCCCAACTCCTTCCTTTTCGAATTGTGTCTGATTCATTCAGTGTAATGTTTGTCATTGGTTTGTTCTGTACTCTGGAGGGGTTTTGCTGCTGCCGTCCCTGCCTCAGGCGTTCCACATTTGCGGGTGGAAGGGCAGGGAGGTCCCAGAACAGAGCGGGCTGCCAAATATAAAACGTTATAAATTACTGCCATAGTTGCACTTGGTCATAATCTTCACTCTGATGAAAGTGATCCTGAATTAAGCTTTATTCTTCTATTGCAAGCATATTCTGTATGATTATGTAAAAAAGCAAACAAACAAACAAAAAAATTCAGGAGCAGCAGAGGTCTTCAGCAGAGACACCATATTGCACTTCAGCATCAGATTGCAAATAAAAAAAAGTCAGAAGCAAGCAACTAAAAACAGTCAAACAATGAGCCTTACTTGATGTATTTTTATCAGGAGTTGAAGTGCCTAAAAATAAAATGAAAACAAGGGTGAATACTGAAGCTAAACTCATCCAGTGGTCAGTAGTACAACCTGAAATAAATACTTATGTTGTGTAAATCTGAAAGATTCACAACTGTGCTCAACTGTCTGTTTTCAACAACAAAAACTAGTGCAAAGTCGCAAAAACATTGAGATTTTAATTCACCAACGATGGCAGAGCATTTTGTGGTACAGCACAGGATAAATAAACCTGCATGATCTGTTAGAGTGTTAGGTTGCAGTACAGTTCCAGAGCCCCTTCAACCCCACCCACCCCACCCCAGTGACAGGTGAAAAACCACAATAAGCGAGATCGTACAGAAAACATTTTATTTTATAGTTTAACACTACAACCATCAAGCCAGTCTGACGAACGGTTAGGGGTTTTATTATATAAATAACTTTGTCTAAAGGAAATCTATAGGTGTGTTACTCCCTGACTTTTCCTAAATATGTGCATTTTATATTCTCTGATGACTTAAACGTATTAAACATGTTAAAATAAAATACACAAACTCTGAGTACTTATTTCTCAGACAGCCACCGTTCATAGTGCAGGTGGTTCAACTGGAGAGTTACTCCTACATGAGATTGTTACATTTCATTTTCACAGGCTGTTTTCTCAGGTCAGCGCACCCCCATCCCCATCTCTCCGACTCCGAGCTGGAAAAAAAGAAAGTCAGCTGACACAGTTGTTAGACCCTTGATGTCCACGCAAGGCAGGGAGGGTTTCTACACAGACATTATTTTGTGACTAGAATTTGATTTCATAGCCTGAATGTCAAAAATTACATGAAACATTAACAAATTGTACATCATTCCTCTCAACAGTGAAACCAGCTTCTGTTGAGGCAGAGCCTGCTTCAGTGCTGACATCACTACAAATAAAAGATTTATAAGTATTATTATAGGTAATAATAATTTGTTAAAATAATAGGTGTCTTAAAAATGTGTGTCTTAAACACATTTAATAACGTAAAAAATGCTTATTTCAGCATAAAAGGCTGTGAAATTCTATTAAAAAAAACAATTCTTATAAATCACTGATCTACATGATAAAGCAAAGGTTCAACAACAGAAAACTACATATATTAATGAAAAAAATCTGCGATATAGCAGGACCGTGAAATGTGAACTTCAATACAGCAGGGATCACTGTATTTAAAGCCAATAAAAACTTTTTATCAAGTCTTTTTTTTTTAATGAATAATCACCACTTGGAGCATCAAAAGACTTCACTTTTCAGTTTAACTATGTTCAAGTGTGTTTTATCATATATTTCCAGGACTGGACAGCACACTTAAGTGAAGAAGAGTCATTACAACCCAACAAACCTTTATATGATTTTTGGAAATGCCATCATTGTTGATGTGTGACATAGTAAAGTGAAACAGAGTTCTCATGAGATACAGCAGGGACAAGAGTTCAGTTACTTTGGGTGGTTTTTGTTAATAGTAGTGATGCGAGACCACAAGAGATAATGAAACTTTCTAAAAGTAAGTATATAGATAATCAGGGAAAAGAAGAAAAGAAATTGAAGCTGAGGCTGTAGTTAACCTGAACTGTCACTGAAACCTTTTTCCCTTGTGGGGCGTCCCATATACAGAGGCTGAAGGTTCCTGTCACATCTGACCCAGATTGGACCCGTTGTGGCTCTTTGCTGCTGGTCGTTACCCTTCTCTGCAATTCTTCTTGTCTGTCTCCACTTTCAAATAAAGTGCACTTAAAGTCACAAAAACTTAAAGAAAAAAACAAATAAAATTCAGAGCTTTTGCAGGCAGTCTTTTGTCATTGCAGAAATTCGGGCTTGCTGTGCTGTGATTTCAAATGAATTATTTAATGTTATTTTCATAACTATCAAATACAACATCTGGTTTCGGCAAACAGGGAAAAGACGGCCAGCTGTCATATCAGCATTTGAATAAGGTGATTAAAGAAAGTGTTAACTGCAGCATCAAACCCCAATGGTAGGTTCGACATACGCAGCATCAATTAGGAGCTAGTTTGCACTATTTATTGAATAAATCTTCACATCAGGTCAACACATTAGCCACTCTGTATTCTGAAGCTGTTTTCTCCCAGACCAGACAACATCTCCTTCATCAAATTTAGCTGCTGGAAAGTCACACAATTTACCCACAGGATCCCACTATAGAGCATGTAATAGCAATCAATTCCACTGCTATCACAGCTGATGTCATATGCGGTAAACACTGACATGCAGCGTTTGTGTTAATGACTGAGACCCAGAGCAGGGAGTGGGAGAGATGCTCTTTAGCTGATAACATCCTATATTGCAGCTGGTTAAGTGAAGAGTACTACTGGAAAAATAGATTTGCCTGAGACTTAATGTTACACCTCATACATGGCCATAAATCTTGTGTGAGATTATGTTGTAATGCAAACAAAATACCTCAAGGATTTTCTCTGAAAAAAAAAAATCTTATACTAGAGAGGATCAATTTAGTATGCCTTTGTGTATTTGTAGCTGTAATAGCCATAATGTTCTACATGCATCTCGGGGAAACTGTGTATCTCTCATCATTATGATTAAATAGTGCTGCAATCTCACATCATTAGCCAGGTCTCTTGCTTTCATAGCTCTTTAAACATTTGCTGGCTGTAAAGGTTCTGATAGGATTTTCATTCCATGCAGGTTCAGGCTCCAGATAATGAAAGTGGGAAGATAACATGAAAATCCGACTTTGTTTCACCCAAGATTTCTGAAGAATGAAGAAATACAATCATTGCCACCATCTCAGTGATTAGGCTTAACTATGGATAAAGCAATGAGCAACTCTGAACCACCATGACAACGTCTACCAACAAGCTGGCTATAGAGCAGTGCTGCATCCTCCTCTGATCCCCCCCTTCCTCCTTTCCCATCTCTTCTTGCTCTCTGGGGGGGATGTATCCACATCTCAAAGGCCACTGTGTCACTTGCTCAACCTGAGCTATATTTAGGTGGAAGCAGGATTGCAAACTTTTTCCTCCTTTTGATTTCCACCCCTTTTCATCTCGGCTCTCTCATCTCCCGTAAGGTATGGAGTGCTGGAAGACTTGTTTCAGATATCCCATATTCTCTCATCAACAGAAGAAACACATCCCATATCTGCTAGGTGCATCACAGGAAGCACCTCAAAGCAGGGCGTCTCCGAAGCTGCTGAGCAGCTCGACCAAAGTGCTGTGCTGGTTGAAAGCGAGCGGGCCACCTCTTGTTGCCGTTTAAAATGCACTCTTGATAATTTCAGTCATCCTGAGTGTTTCTGAAGACAGATGCATGTGTTTCGACATTTTAAATGCAGTCACTTCCAATGCCACTTGAACTTCTTTAGAACTAACATTGGTTCTAACATAGACGCTTCAAAATCATGCAGAAGTTGGGATAGTTCTTGTCAAAAGTGGAAGGAAAAGTGAACTTTAAAAAAAAGCAAAAGTTCAAGTGTGTTAGTTTAAAAAAACACAATTCAAGAGCAAAAAGAAGAAAATTATGTACTGGTGAAGAAAATGATATAAGGATTTCAACTCTTCTGGAGATCAGGACTTTCAGGCAGCTTCAACAAAGAGATACTTTGCTTAGACTTTAATGTTTTTGTTGGAGCTGCAAACTATTCATGAAAATCACTTTTACGAGGCCACTCGACTTATATTTAAGAACTTTATGAGATATTCTGACTCAAAAGACCTTGGCCCCAAAATTGACAGCCATGGCCCTTAAACTTATTGATGCCAATGGAGCAGCATAAGCTACAAAAAGAGAGTAAAGTGTAGTTATGTAGCTGCTTCATCAGGTTTTGATGTAATTATTAAATGGCCTTTAAGAGTAACTGTGGAGGTCAAGTTTAATGTCAGAAAAATCAAGAAATTTCCTAAGTATAGAGAGAATAATTTTCCACTTTTTCTTTGTAAAAGTACAATCATATAAAAAATAAAATAGATCCTTTTTACATAGCTGGGAATAACAAAAGAGTATTATTCCCAACTTTTTTTTTTTTTTTTTTTGCCACTGAGACTTATGGAAATGTTAAAACATCTGCCTCCACTTTAAGACTTTTACCCTGTTATTGCAAAATAAGCAGAAGTTAGAAAAGATGCAGCTTTGGTCCATCTGTCCTTTGAGCCTCTGCTAATGGAAGAAAACTTCATTTTCTGATGAAAATTAAACTTTTTAAAGCTCCTAAATGTGAGCTTGAGGGAGATTAACAAATGTAGTTCCTTTTAAAATCAAACACACACTTATACATACACACACCCCACACACCACCTGATATTGTCTTAAGTGTGTGCCTATGCCTCTTACCTGACTGATCGGAAACTAAAGTGGCAGCACTGATCTTCTAAAGGTCATCCATGACATCCGGACTTGGCTGCTTTATGGTTTGATGTGTATTGATGCTGATAGCTACGCCACAGGTGAAAACTCTGTTCTCTCCCTCTCGAGCTGTGCCCCCTCTTTAATTTCCCAACTGCTCACACACAGTTAAGGACATAAGCGTGTGCATTAGCAAGCCTCAGGTATTTAATGTCTCAAAAGGTCAGTCCCCCTCACTCAGTCTTTTTACTGCTGACCTATATGATTGCACCATAAATGCTTTCAGAATGTCTACCCATACAGGAGGATATATCTTCTTCAGTATTTGCTATGATGTGACATGTGGACAGAATATGCTAGGCCACCAGTCAAAAGTCCATGCACCTAATTACATATAAATTTAATGTGGTACAAAAAAACTTCACTCCCCATAAAGTTGTCATGGATATAAAATCAGGCTATAGGGATCAAAATGGTTCTTTGAACGAAGCTGAAAATATTTTAAATATTAAATATGTTAAATATGCAATTTTGGACATTTTAACATGGAGGATTGATGGAGAGTGACTCAATTCTGGAGCATGTCCCAAGAAGTTAGTTGATGAACTTTTCTTACTACCCCATTGGCTTCAACCTGGAAGCTGGAATGTTGGCGCTTGGTCAGCTCCTGGTGAGACACAACAGAGTGCAATATAACTATAAAAAGACTCTGTCTTTTTTTTTTTTTCTTTAAAAAAAAAGCTTTTATATTGTAAACCCTTTCATACTGATGTTTAATTATAGCAAAGATTACTGGGGCTGTATTTAAAACAGGGTAATTTCTGCAACACTAGTTCCATCAACAACACAGCCTCACCAATTTACCCTTCTAATTCTCAAAAAAAGAAAAAAAAAAGAAAAGAAATACTGTAAGTAGAATGGCACATTCTCTGACAGGGCGCCATTTTTAACTCTGTACCCAATTTCCAGGAAATTTAGCTTAGAGGTTTTTAAATTTTGTCAACAAGCAGGAAGTCAAAACAGAAAAAGAATAATCATAAGGTGCTGATGCCCAACAGGTTTTTGTTTCTGAAGGCACTATGTGTGGCAAAGACAGAAGTTATTGTACAAAAAGATCATCTGCTGCCTCAACACACTCAAGCAGCAAGCATTGTTAGGTCGATTCCCATAATTCTTCACTCCACCTTCGGGATGATGCAAATGTGCAACCAAATGTGGGCCACAAATGTACAACCATAAATTAACCCTTAGTTAGTAAAGTGATTTAAATTTTCTTGATTGACCCTTAGCAGCTGTAAAATAATTTCTATAGCTGTTTTCAAGGTACAATTTAAAAAAAATATTAAAATTTTTAAAAAATTATATTTCTGTCTCATTGTTGTCACCATATTTTTATTAACTAAAAACATGTTCTCAAATAATAAACACTTTCTTTGATACCCAGTCTGATATCTACAACATAAGGATATGGTTTTGTGTATGTGTCATCCTCACTTGCTTGTGATGCTCCAAAGGAAATATAAACAGGAAGGGGCAGTTTCTGGTGGATCCACTTCAATCGCTCTTAGGCAAAGGGTCTCTAGAGGGGATGAGCAAACATATGAAAATGTTTCCTTTTGTTAGGCCAAACTAAGGCCATGCTTAGTCACCCTGCTGGCAGGTCTGTACACGGCACTTTAGTTGTGTGCTCTTCAAGAAACAGTAGAGTGGTGCTCGGCTAAACTAAGGAGAAAACAAGAGTGTCCAGGCTGAGAACCCTCTGTTAATGTTAAGATGCTTTTGGCTTGAAACTCTGAGTGCTCTAATGTCATGTGAAGGCTCAAGGTTTATTTACTGAACACGTCAATTGCAATTCTACTCTTTACAAATGTCCATGCATGTTCAGTTCTCTTTTGCAACTGTTTGTCTAAGCCCCAGAAGTTTCTTTGTGTTTTGCCACCTTATGCTTTCGCTGAGAATGATGAAATTTAGAGACATTTTCTCTTAACCTTTGTAAACTATAATGCAGCGACTAGAGCTGCCACCCGTTTTCAGTGAAGCTGTGCACATCCCCTTCACATGCACACACAAAGTCTGTCTCCCTTTAGCCCTCCGTCGGCTTGTGTCATGATGAAGGCTCTGTCACTCTGTCCTTATTACCAGAAGAAAGGTCAGTGCAAGTTCACCCTTGCATCACTCAGACTGACAGCAGCAGAACTCTGCTATGAAAGAAAATGAAAGGACGGAACGAGAGAAGGAAAGAAATGATTCTCGTTCATCCGTTGATGCAGTCCTGTCTCCTGCTGCAAGCTGCTGTTGGTGAGAACTGACGGAGTCAGACAGCCATCTGAATCGTGTCTGTGTTTGCTTGCCATTTAGTGAGAAGTGGAGGCACAGAGCTGTACTGCACATTTCACAGAGGAAGCCTCGGGACTGTACGCTTCTCTGTTCAGAATACAAAAAAAAAAAAAAAAATCTAAAGGTAGCAGAGAACAGAGAGAGCGGGATCTCCCATATGCATCCAGAGAGTATAATGCATTGTATGTCATTACCCAAACACAAGAGAGCTTTGATTTTTTTTGTCTGAACTAGATATGAAGCACCACATTTTTTCCTCTTACCTCTTCACGTTTTTGTTTAAAAGCGTTGCTACTGAAATTCTTCCTCTGCTGGACTATTTTCAGATACCTGGAGGGCATACAGCCCTGCTGCTGAACATATGTAAGCTGTTGACCAAGTTTCCAAGCTTTCGTCTTTCCCTTTACGCATTCAATCGATCACTTCTCCATTCAATATGACCTGTATTTTACTTGTCTCTCCAGGACTGTGCTCCCTCCACTTTTGACTTCTTTCCCCTTCAGTTCCTTTGCCTCACTGCCACTCTTTCACACGCTGTAGGAGACAGGTATCTCCACTGAGATACCTGGGCTTAGGGTTCTTTCGAAGTTCTTTCATCTCCCTAGGTAACCACACCTTCCCCTCCTCTCTTCTCCCCAGCTCTCCTCCTCTTCTCCATTTGAAAGGTATAAGGCACAAAGAAAGTCATTGAGCAACCCAGAGGTCCTCCACTTGCCTGAAGAGAAATGCAGGATGTAGAAAGGCCTAACTTTGTTTTATTATTGACACAATCCTAAAAGCCTGTGCCTGTGAAGCCAGATCAATTTTCTGCACCTTATCCTATTATTAAAAGCTGGCCTGAAGGCTAAGGAGACCTGATCTTGCAAAAAAGAAACAGAGGGAGAGAAAACTGTGCAGACTGACAGGTGGAGTCACACAAATACAAACCTTCTGGCCAGCTCTCACTCAACAAACATGTATCTAGTATAAATTTGACTTTTCAATACTGTCATTAATAGATGAGCGCATTGATGCTTCAGCTGAGGCCTGCAGAGCGGGCAGGCATGCTGTAATACCCGCAGAAGGGAGTGAAGATAGAGACAATCACGGCTGCTATGAACAACACTTCATCACTGTCAGGTTTGGGCAGAATTCAATTTGCAGATGTCGAACTCGACCCCCTTTGTCTCTGCGTCATGTCTGCACTGTGAAAAAGTCATACATATACACAAGTGTGCACTAACACCTCAACACATACACAAATGGCACATGGTTGTTTATTATGTGCTTCTTAGGGTGAAAACCAAATTAAGTAGAGATAACAGTGTTGCAAGGAACACTTGGGAAATGAGGGGATTGAAGAGCAGATGCACTGTAAACACTTGCTGGTTCACATACAGAGTATGATAAGCTTTCTTTTTGTCAGTTTAATGCTGCAGCAGTGTACACTGTGTATTATTGAGTGTCTTGAATGAAAGTTTAGCATTTTCATATCACAATAAAAGCAGTAAAAAAGTTTAAATTAACACTCATGTAAGCAGGCATATAAAGAAATAAATGAATGAATAAAGCAGAAGAGTAGGAGGATGTGGCCAGCGTAAGAGAAGTCTAGACCTAGCAGCTTGGGCTGCTACCCTTGCAACCTGATCTCGGATAAGTGGAAGTGAATGGGTGGATTGATGGAATAAACAAAAAAGAGAAAGGTGAATGGTGTACACTTCAGTTCTATATCCAAAAAAAACAGCCTATTGTGTTTATACATGTCAGGTGAGTTTACGTTTTTAAAATGAGGCAACACTTTTGATTGACAGTTAGTTCAGTTAATGGCTATCCATTATTACTTCCTCATCAGTCATTGTCATGCCACAGAGCTTACAGACCAAGCCT
>JAOWBL010000002.1:12476844-12487146 GCA_028564865.1 Zenarchopterus dispar
TCAATCACAGTGTGTGTGTGTGTGTGTGTGTGTGTGTGTGTGTGTGTGTGTGTGTGTGTATTAGGTAATTTATTTACTACCAGTGTGGTAACTGTAATATTCCAGTATGAGAATCAGAAACATAAATATGGAGCCTTCATGATCTTTCTGAACCAAAGATGGTGCAACCCACCCCCCACCTCTCCATCCCTGCAGTCCATTTATAGTAGCATGAAAAAAGCTTTCTGTGACCAGTTAAACAAGTAAAACATTATCTAATCTCCAAGGATTTTAAAGAGTTGGGTTTCATTTTCACTGGGTACAGTTTTTAGGCTGCTGTGTTTAAAGTCTTAATAGGAAAAGGTTATGTGATTTAAATGTTAAAGTTTTATAAATACTAATTTCTCAAATGTCCAAACATTAAACAGATGTGCACTCCTCTATGCAACAGCAGAACACTCTAAAATATTAAGATAACTAATGTCGACGAAATAGGAGACAATTATAAGAAGATGGCAAAGACTTTCAATCAGCTTTTTCTTCAGTTTTGACGTTATCATGAAATTGCATTTGAAAAGGAACGGTGGAGATCAGATTATGGCCTTCTAGGGGAAAAACCTTCTGAGGAAACTGGTCAGTAGATTCACAGAAAGGCAATTCAAAACTCGTGCTGAATATGAAGAGCATTCAGGAAAAAGAATGATGATGCGCTGTCATCAGAAAAACATCCTGCTGTTCTGCATCATCATCACACAGTTTAATTAGCAAACCTATATTTTGTAAAGCTAAAGAGTGAAAAAAAGGGTAAAAAACATGTGTGCATCTGCTAATTATGCAGATTGATCATATTTTGGGCTTGTGTGTCGATGAGTAGGACGGGGAACATTTCACTTGTACGATTTTGATTTAAGTTGAATACAAGCAAATTCTGGAGAGGCATCAACTGTAATAAATGCTTAAGATGAAAGGATGACAGCTTTTATAAAGAAGATCCTACATAACATTTCAACACCATATTGGAATAACTGTAGAAATGCAACCTTTTCCATAACTCTTATAGTCCTCTGACCCCACATGTTCTTTGCTTTTAAATTCCTAAATGAAAGTGAGCCTTATATAATCAAAGATAAAAAGTGTGATGGCTGGCTAAAGTAATGAAAAAGCAATGCAATAAAAGACTCAGAAGAACCTGAACTGAGGTAAACTTTGAACCAGCTACCAAGCGGTACACTCATGACTGACTAAATATGTATGAAGACATCAATATCAACAGATTATGAAACACAGATGTGAGAAAGCAGGATAAAAGACACACTAAACAAATAAATTAAACAAGTGTCCTTAAACATTTCGGTAATGAGTGTAGTTAGTTTATCAACAAATTTCTTGTAGTATTCAAATTGATAATCATCTAGTCATGGCTATTTTGTCACTCTGTATTGCTGAAGTCACTGTAGACATTTGCAAAATGATCATTTATCAGATATGATGTTCAACTGTGGTCTAACTTGTAAATTTGTTAAGCTCAGGATTTTTAGTCTGACTGATCCGCTAAGAACTTGCTGAATTCATCACCTTTCTCATACTATGCATATCTACAACTTAAATAACAGGTCCTTACCAAGAGTGCTTGACAGGTTATTGAATTCTGATTGCATTACGTATCTGTTTTGGTATATACTTGAAGAAGAAGATACTTTTTAAGATGTGACATTTGAGCCATTAAACCCCTGTTTGAGGCATAAACTAAAGCAAAATATCACTGGGGAACTCAAGATTTTACTGGTTACTATAGCACAGCTTCCTTTATGCTCTGGTTGACATTTGACAAGTTGAACAGCAGAGATATATGTTATAAGACTGGAGCTCCTTACAACTATAAAGTATGGAGGAGTTGTGAATAGTTTTTGAGTGAGCTTCTTGTATCTATAATGTTTCCTTACTTTCATTTGGATCAAAATCATTAATCCATTGCTGTTTTAGATGTTCTTTCAGTAGTGACATCTGATAACCATTTCATTCTTATGTTGGAGCCCCTCATCTGTGTTTCCAGACAGACCAAACCAATATTTCTGAAGACCTCTCAAGCCTTTTGCGTTGGCTGGCACTGTAACGTTTGCAGCAAGCCACCAGCTTACAGGCCAGAGTTATGAAACCCTCCTGACTGAACCAGAGCCAGATGAGGGTACTGGGGGTACCAAGCTGGTACCGGGGAGAGGTCTCCAAGATAGTCAATCCACAGCAAATAGCTGTTGCAAGCTTGCTGGGTTGGATCCCCTGGGCACATTATGCAAACCTCACTGGTTTATTTCTTGACTGTTTTTACACTTCCAAGCTTAGAGCATATGGAAATATATCACGATAGTTCATCTATGTTGCAAGTGTAAGCTTAAGCTATACCTGCAACTAATATGCTGCTTAGGGTATTTGTGGACACTGACTAAATCTATATCTTCTAACTGCTCACAAAAATGAAATTATGATACAATGTCATTCACAAACTGAAAAAAAAAAACTTAGATAATGTGTTGGTAAAATAAATAAAAATAACAAATAACATTGTCTTAAATACAAGAAATTTATGCCCTGAGTTATGTCTTAATTAAAAGTTAAAAAATCAAGTTCACTGGTACTGTTTAGTAGATAAAGTGATAAAAGTTAGCTCTTTGACACCTATGTAATACAGCTGTCAAAAAAAATAAAAAAATCAACGTGCATAAAAATTTACTGACTGTTCGCTTGTCATGGAATCTAACTATGAAGGTCAAATCTTTTTGTTTGTTTGTTTTTGTACCAGACTCTAAGAATATTTATTTCTGATGTAAAGTTGGACAAGGGGGCCCAAGGAAATTGACCCTCTTTTGAAGTAAAGCCCTAGTGGTCAGTTGAGGAAGCTCATGTTTTGGTGCTTTCACAGTAAATTAATTTTTCAAATTCAGTTTGCCCCTTGCCCTAATCCTTCTAAAACAAATCATGCACGGTGACTTTCGAAGTAGGTTGGTGTAAGATTTCTACAATGCTTGCGCCACAGTTTGCCGATGGGGGTGGGACTTATTGTCAGGTTCGCCAGAAAAGGAAAACTGGCTTCTAGGCCTAAATGGGTACTGACAACCTACAATTCTTTTCCTAACCCAAATGGTAATTAATGCCTAAACCTAACCAGGTGGTAAAGGTGCCTAAATGTAACCAAACAGATGTAACATGAGAAAGTAGAAAGTAAAAAAAAAAGCAAATTACAAATGTGAGGTGTAAAACAGAGGTAAATACGGGAGACAAACCTTTCTTTCCTGGCTGACATTCATGTGTGCATTGACACTTTCTCAACCTTCATGTTTGCTCTGGGGATTTTTCGACATCTGAAAACTAGGTAATGTTTTTATGATACTTTTAATGGCTTGCAGCGTGATTGTACTTTGCTTAAATGCGATTTACAGAGCATCGACCCTGATGCCCACTTCTTTTGTATACTGTTTTGCATGAATGTTGTCTCTGAGGAAAAGATAGCTATATATTCAACAATATTATAAATATGCTCCCTGTTTTCTGCTTTGCGTTTCCAGAAATATTATGCTGGAGATATCCTTCTCTTGTCTTTCACATAATGAGGTTGTTGCATAGTCATGTGTCACTGTCCGTTGAGACAAAACTATACTGGAGTGAAAATCTAGCCTTGTTTAGCTTTCCTAAAAACAGAATGTGGTTGATTGTGGTTCCATTATGTTCCTCTGAGGCTACTGTCAGTGGAAGAATTGGGATCTCTGCCTCTTATCCGCCTCTTTCATGTGGCCAATTATCCACATGAAAAAGAAAAATAGATCATTAAACAAATTTGACTCATGAATACAAGTTCAGTTCCCATGAACTGCTCTTGCCCGACCTTATTAAATGTTTAGGTTTTTGTTTCTTCAGACTTTTAGATAAATTTATGTGAAAGTTACACCCAGTCTAACTTTTTCAACAATGACAAAATAGGAAAATGAAGGAGATGGAAATCACAGACCAATTAACCTTTTGAGGCATTTCCGGCATGTATCACACAAAACCTGAAATAATTGATGGCAGGCGTGCATTGAAAATGACAGTCAGTTCAATACAAGATACAATGCAGCTTTTCTCAAGCAAGAAAGGAAAATAAAGAGAAAATCCAGGGTAGACGCAGGGCAAAAAAAGAGTGCAGATTTGTGCTGTGTTCTTAGTGCTTCAATCCCCTCGAGTGATCCCGGTGAGTGAGAGCAGAAAGAAAAGGGGGAGATGTTCCTGCTGCAATTTCTCTGCCTGATTTGAAACAGACCGATAAGCTTGGCAACCTTCCCTGCAGGACAACTGACCATTGGTGGCACGCCTCTCAAGCTGAGAAGGACAGGAGCATAAAACATGTGCCATATCACACAGACAGCCTTCCCTATCTCCCAAAGTCTCTGCCGCCTCCAAGGACATTAATTTTTCAGGTGCACCATGCTGATGTTATTTGTTTGCAATGATTTGATATTTCTCCATATGAAAGCCAGTCAGGCAATGTGTCTGCAAGCAACATGGCGTTATCACATGCATTATATAAACATAAACAAAAGTAAGTAAAGCATAGCATAACCAAAGGAAGTGATTGTAACTGAATGCTTTTCTATCCATTTTAAAGAACACTGCTTGGTGATAGTTAATGCAATGGCTAAATAATGACGGCTGCAGATATGAAATGAAAATGGGTTTAAAGTGTGACTGCTGAACTGAAAAAAACAAAAAGCAAAACAGAATGCAGGACCTCTGTGATCAAAACTGTGTGCTGGCTGAAGCCCCCATTGCTCTGGACATAATTGTATTTGCTAGTAATCATTGAAAATCCCTACAGGCCACTGCCAGCAAGAATATCTACTGGACAATAATATTGATATTCGATTTGCCTAACAGAAGTCATTTTTCTTAAAAAACAAAACAAAACAAAAAAAAACCAACAAAAAAAAAACATCCGTTATGTACCCCCTTCCACTTCTGTGGTGTGAGATGGTGTGTCTGAAAAAAAGCAAAGTTACAATTATGATTTGAGAGTGGTCCTTTCATCCAATATATCACCTGGAGCAAATGAAACCATGTGGAGTCAAATTGCCTCGATAAAAGGTTTGAAATGACTCAACACAATATTCTTCTTCCACCAGGAATGTATAGATGGCCCATTTAGCATCTGTGACCCCAGCGCCTGCTACTGCAGGAGAATTATGGCCTTTCAAAAGGAAACTATCATAGATTTTAGTGAAGTAAGAAAATATCCCCAGGTACTGCTAGAGCAAATGAAATTATGCATGACCTCCTCATTACTTGGCTTTATAAGTGATCTATGGCCTGGGAACAATAAAAAGCCAGATGTCATAGAGAAATATGAACAGGGAAGATAAAAAAAGACCGTGAAAATAAATCAATTGCTACATATTCAGTTCTGTGGGAATGCATCAAAGTGGAAGTTCCTTTTTCTGTCTCTTTGTCATTCATGCTCACACACACATACTCACACACACATACCAAAGACTGTGATATGTCTCTCATTGGTATTCATTGACCCTGGGATGAAGAAATGGGCATCAGACTTTTCATTTAATCAGACTCTTATGGGGATCAGCTGTATGGCTCTGAGCTGTGTGTGTGTGTGTCTCTATGTTCATGGATGTGTGTGAATATGAATGGTGTACATTTGCTGACAGCAGATATTAACGCAGAATAGTCAAGGTGGAAGGGTGCAGAGGCTATGGAACCTCACACTGGGTTAAGTAATTGGATTCTTGTTCAGTAAAAGCTGAGCTGAGAGGATGTCACCCTCTTTTCCTTTGTCTGTGTATGAGGGGAACACAAGTGTATAACGATGGAGTTTTATAATTGTTATTGTGGGTTGTATCTTGAGTGATATGACGAGTCTGTTGCATTGTGTTGGAGACAGTTGCATACTGATGTTCTAAAAGTTATTTATTTTTGTTTGAGCCACTGATCTGACCCACTTGTCAACAGGGCCATCAGCTGGATCAGCAGGCATGATGCACAGCTTGAGGAGGCAATTAAAGTTCACTAAAACCCCAAGTCCCAATGTGCTGCAGTTTACATCAACACTCATTCTTGTTCTCGGAGTTGTAACCCAATGTGTGAACACAAGGACATGATGCTTTGATGTAACCTACTCTTTAATAAGGCGCTTTAGCTGGAGAACTTGCATAAGAATCTTTATATATTTATTTTTTTTAGTTTCAAAGTAATCCATTGAGTGAGTCAGATGTAAAGATAACAATCAAAGACAAAAATAAGAGTACTCCACTCTTTCGTTAGTCTTGTGATTTTCAGTTAAGTGGCAGCAGCAGTGGAATCTTCCATGAAACAGTTGATTTTCTGATCCTCATTACTGCTCACATGGTAGCATTGCACAATCTTCTTTCAGCAGCTCTCTGGGAGGTTTCACACAGTCCTGACACTAGATAGAACATGAAGTTTCTTGAGCATGTCCTGTCTCTGCCCAGGGGGTCGCTTCACAGCAGTTACCCATGGCTCTTTCATCCCCAAGGCAACCGTCTCAGGAGGTACTGCTGCCAGATCTCTGGTTCACCTAACTTGCTCCATTTGGTTTTGACGGATCTGGGGCCTGCTCCACAAGACCCCCGAGATCCTCATGCTGTCATGGAGGATGAGGGCGTTTGACTCAAGGATAAAACTAACATTGGTAAGACATGACCCTGATTTTATTTTATCAATTACTGTTAAAATCCTGCAAGCATAGAGGTTAGTCAAAACGAATGAATGAGAGGTTAGAAAATAAAAGTTGGGCTTTGTGGCATGGTATTTCAGAATGACTGATTTTGTAATGCAGTCTTTGCACCAAATGAAATCTAATTTCATCATCTATTTCAAGGAGATGATCATGGTGCAAGAAATAAAAATACAGTGCATCATGCCTAACTTATACATTCAAACATGTTTTTGTCCTATTACAATTGTATAAAAATGTATTCTGGTTGCATCTGAGGTTAGCTGGACTCAGGGGGGGATTAGCCTTTCTTTCATTAAACACATACTTTCAGGCATGTTACTCACCTTCATGTCCAGGCTGCAGCGGAGAGCGCATCTAGACAAACACTGATAAGACTCTGGCAAAAAGATTCTTCTAAACAAAATTGAACTCCATTTGAGCTCTTAAAAATATGCTTTATAACTCTTAAATCTCTTAAGACACTCACTTTGCATAATTAATTAAAAAAAGGGCAATTGCATCACATTGTCAAGAAGTGCTGCACAATTTTTACACATATATTTTCCAAGTGAGCAGAAAAGAAACCAATCTGATATTGGTCATAATTCTTAAAAATATTTCCTGATAATTTATTATGATTTGAGATGCCATTTTTGCTGCTTGTAGGCTTCCTCTCATGCAGTTTTGAACGCACTGGCCAGACATTGACTGTGCTGCTCACTTTTACAGTTTGTTTGATATGAACTGATACCACTACATAACCTGCTGCCACTAAAACCTCACAATGTTCAGCGTGTCATCTCCTGCTGTAGCACCAGCCAGTATTGTTCAAGGAATACAGATGCGGGGGGAGCCAAATGGATCTGCAATCAGCATCACAAGCATGATCTCTGAACAGATAAAAATATACAGCAGATCTTAAGCAGTACAAATGATGAGGTATCGGTGACAAAATAACAATTTACTCCTCAGATATTTCTGACCAGTTATTAATAAAAGCATACCTGAACTATCTCATCTTCGCAAGAGTGAAGGACTGTGCATGTTTCAGATCAAAATAAGTGACAGCGCTGTGATATTTATCTGCTTTAATTCATCATTCAATGAAAAATAAGCAGTCTGACTGCTGAAAAAGCTGTGGAGGTGAAGTGGCTCACACAGTCAGTGGAATCAAAACAGCAATTACTGGTGTCTAAAATGACCACTCTATCTGCACATCATTTTTTTTCTTTTTTGTAAACAATGAAAAGTGTAACTTTAACATGATTTTTATTTCTTTCTTCTTTGAAGTAGGGTTGTGTGAAGTACTTACGAATAATCTGTGCATTAACTGTATACTTCCAGTAACAGTAGTCACAGTCCTCTTGCTTTGAACGCTGCTACACACTGCACTTTTCACCCTATCTGTGTTTACAATCAGTGTCGTCATGGGTGACGCTGTAGGTGGTGTGAAGAGGACTGTTTTTTTTTTTTCAGCTATGATATGTTACAGATACTTGTAACATAGCGTTACAGGTATCTGTAACATACAGTCTGAAATACATCTGAAATGTGTTTGAAGATAGCTGCAGTTACCAATTCAGGAATTTATTATGTTTTGTTTTTTTGTTTTTTTTTTATACAATGCTGGTGGCACAACCTTGCTGTCCACAGGCATTGGACAGGTTCAAACAATGCAGTGAGGGAGCAGACTCCTACCTTAAATGAAAGACATTATCAATCATTTCTTGCATTGCTGCAACCAAGCCTTCTTTAAAAATTAGAAGTGGATTGGATATATATTTTTTTTAGGTCATATTACTTGAACTAAAAAGTATAATGTAAGCATTGTTGTAGGGTAGTGTTGCCCCCCCCCCCCCCCCCCCCCCAAAAAAAAAAAAAAAAAAAAAGAAAAGAAAAGAAAAAAAATGAAATCCTGCAAATACAGGTTGTCTGCTGAAATGCAGACTTCAGCAGATCTCTCTTGCAGCTTCTGCTGCCTCTCTTGGTCCCAAGGGTCAGGGTCCTCTCGTACTACTCTGCTTCTTCATCTCCCTGCTTTGCTGGCACCTCCTCCTCTTCTGCCTCTGTCTCATCCACTCCTCTGACCTCCACTGCATCCCCTGTCAGAAAAGGTAAGAATTGATGGTGACTACAAAAATTAAGCCATAGTAAGGGCAGATGTTTGGAAAAGAAATAAAGTAGCCATCAATATGAATTTTACTTGTTCTGCTGTACACATACAAGATTAAACAAATAGTGGTAAACATTTTACTTTTCTCACTTTAGCTGTAGTGATGTGTCTCATGGTTCATTGAAAAATAAACCTGTAAATGAAGCGTACAGTCCTGGTAATTTTGTGTGTGCAGTACAGAAAGCTTTCAGTCATTACATATTTACAGATCACTGTGTTACTGTCCATTCTCAGAGATGTATACATTGACATCTCATCATAAGTTGGTCATTGTTTGAAATCTCAGATCAAATACGACTTTGAATACATAATTACCTTGAAATATCCTGCACTGTCCAGTTTATTACATGTATAACACTTGTCTAAAAAAATAATAGCCTGCATAGTCACATATTATTGCTTTGTAATGAAGTCACATGGAGTTGCTATAAACACAAGGACAGATTGTTTAGGCATACCTTTTATTTTTGCTCATCTTTGATCTAGTTTAGTGTTTAAATGATAAAGTGATGATTTACCTTGTCAACTGAGATATTCTTCTTAAATAGGTTTTTTTTCAGGTTTCAGCTGGTAAGCAAATCCACATTTACAGCTGCATCAGCTGGTTGGCTCATGGCTCAATTCATTATGTGTCTGTAACAGTGTGGGACTGCCATTGAACAGTAAGGTGTTTTGAAGAACCCCCCCCATCCCTTACCTCTCCCCCATGCCCCCAGAATTTCAGAAGAGTGTATAATTACCGGACAAACCCTCTGTTACATCCCCACTGGTTCTTCTGAGGAATGGTTTTGCAACCTTTTATTCCTTGTACTGCATAGCGTCATGCTGCAAATGGATAGAACTAACAGGCACAGGAAGCCAGCTGAAACATGCCCACCTTATGTCAATCAATGTTAGCTATGATTTGCAGCTCCATACCGGAGCAATTGTGAAGTTGCCAGCTAACATTTGCAGCAGAATATCCCATTATAAATATCATTTAGATGGCAAAATCAGCAATGACCACTGCGTTCAGCCATGCTGGGTTAGCATAAACTGCCAAGTCCTTAGCTGAGATTGGTGACAATGACTGATGAAGAAGTGATGATGGCTAAGCCAGCAGGCAATCAAAAGTCAAATTATTCATGAATCTACTGCTCTATATAATATGCTTAATATGACCCCCCCACACTCCACCCCACACACACACACACACACACACACCTCCTACCACTTGTCATGAATCTAGCTATGAGGACCAAAATGCATTGGATAAGGCAGGTATAGAAAATGGATAGATGAATGTATAGTTGGGATTAGAATATGTTATTAAATCGCATGATCTGATATCAATAAATATACATATGTATGCATCAACATACATAGATAGATAGATAGATAGATAGATAGATAGATAGATAGATAGATAGATAGATAGATAGATAGATAGATA
>JAOWBL010000002.1:12510323-12525745 GCA_028564865.1 Zenarchopterus dispar
ATATGTATGTATTCTGTGTGTCTCACCAGGATTTCAGGATCTGTGTGTAGCTGTTTCTATCACAGCTAACACTCAGGCAATATCCTTACATGACAACTGCCAATGTGTCTACTTGTGGTGATTCATTGGCCCTGAGTCCAGGAGCATGCCTGGGAAAGAAGGCTCTCCATCATGCTGGAAGTGAACAGATGCTGGCCTAGAGCTGACAGCTTTCCAATATGCAAACTTTCTTGTTTTATTTATTTGCTTCTTAATGACCTCGGGTTCAAGCCAAAGGGGGCTTTTTTTTCCCCCTTTGGTGAAAAAAACAGCAACGCAGTCCTTTTTTCCTGTTGGTCATTTGTCACCTGCCCATCAAAGTCAAACACTTGAGTAACTTTGAGAGGAAAGTTTGTGCTACGCTTGAGATGGATGCCTTTCAGAGTTTACCCTTTAATACCAATAAGTGCCGAAGTCATTCTTGCTCCCTCTGACACACATACACATGCATTCTGTTAACTCTGCTCACGCGCTCTTCTTCCATCTACTGTCAGCTCTCCCTCCCTACATGTTTTAATCAAAGTAATGCTAACACATCACAATGCTATGGGCTACGTTAAGCAGCAGAACAGGTAATAAGATTATATACACACACACCCTACACCACATCATGTAGTTATGAAAGCAAGGTTGTGGGTGTCCCTACTCTGTCTTTGTAAGCTTTTGGAAGGGCTTTCAAATAGGTTGGCTGAGTATAAAACATACCTTTGGCACTTCTGTTGCATTGCTTCTCTTCCTAAAAGGAACTTACCTGTGGCACTTTCTTGAGGGTATCAATTGACAAGATAGTTGAGCCAGCTGCTAGTTTGATGTGTGGTTATAAGTTCACCCAGTCCTGTCTTCAATGACTATTCAAGGTTCACTGTCTCAGTCCCACTTTGCACTAGTTTTATTGGCTCTTCCCCATATTACTGAGCTCAGCAATAATTTGCGATGTGTTTTGGGGTTAGCACAGGACATGAAGTTTCTTTGAGTCCCACTTTGTTTTTGTCAGTTTTTTTTTTTTTTTGGATGTGGCAGTTAACATGCATGTCAGTTGGGTGGGAAAAACCAAGCAGAAGACCTCAGTTAGATGAGAGGTAGAAGAGGTGACTGGTTTTGCCAGAAATCACCCCCTTCACGTCTTGTTTGAGAAGAGAGTTGCTACCATCACACTACTAAAATACCATACCAGCCACGTAAGATCTGCCTCTTCATCAGTCATTGGTATCTAAACTGTGCTTGATTTTCCTGCGAGCTTCTTGTATAGTTAATAGGTGCATGGTATCTGGATGTGTTTCTATATGGACTTACGGGTGCCATGCCGGGAGGCTCTGGGAAAGCTCTTTGACAAAGATGGTAAACATATTAAAATGCAGAAAGTGTGAGGATGTGGTTCTGTTTGAATGTGTTGCACAAAGCTAGGGATCCTTATATCAAGGAAAGGGGGGCTGATGGGAGGTGGGGGTGGAGAGGGTAGGGGGTCAGACTATAGCAGGATTAGAGCTGGGTGGGGTAGGTTTTGGGCAGTGATATACAGGTGCTCGAGCTCTTCTTCTGAAGGCTGAACAGAATCATAAGATTTGCAGCATCAGTGATGTGTTTTCTATGTGTGGTTGAGTAAATGAGCTCCTCGCTTGCTCCCAAAGGATAGAGTAAAACTTAAAAGACTTCTAGATCATCTTTCATTAAAGAAAATAAGTGTATCTCAAATTAAGTGAGCAGTAAGAATGCGGTAATGGAAATTGCTATGGGGAGACAATATGTTTCTTTTTCTTTTTTAACACATTTAATTCTATCCTTTCACTAATTCTCTCCTCTGCCTCTTTTGCAGTCAGTATTTTTCTAATGTACCCTTTCATGCTGTTCATTATGCTTTAATACGTACACGGTGAACATCATAGATGAGCTTGGCTTTCCCACCACTCGAGCAATCTGCATCTGAGTGCCACAAATGACCAGCGCAAGGCCCCACAGGTGATCCATCACTACACCAACCGGGCAATTGGGACTAACTAGTAATGCAACAATTGATCAATGCACAATCTGTAATTAAAAGCACTTCACTAATAAGTACCTCGGGACCAATAGCCATTCCACATGCATGGTTATAGTGCAGGAGAGTGGGCTGGTGAGAAAGATGATGGAGGGGCAGATGAATGAAGCTGGAGATAAAAGGGATGGAGATGGATATGGGAGGTATTAAAGATGAGTAGAGTTAGAAAAGAGGGAGCAAAGGAGGCTGCAGCGAGTAGGCTTGGGTGAGAAGATCAAAGCTCAAGTGTTCCGATGGACAGATTGAAAAGCATGGGGTCGAGGAAGGGAG
The DNA here is from genome assembly GCA_028564865.1 of Zenarchopterus dispar. NCBI lineage: Eukaryota > Metazoa > Chordata > Actinopteri > Beloniformes > Zenarchopteridae > Zenarchopterus > Zenarchopterus dispar. The sequence continues at coordinate 12,512,668 of JAOWBL010000002.1, forward strand.
AGGAGGGTGCTGCTGGCTGAATTTCTAACAAGCAGAAAAAAAGCAGGGAAGAGAGGAGAGCGGGAAGGAGGTTGACGTGAATTGGCTGCAAAGCCAGAAAAGTCAGCTTTGAATCATGAAAAATTTTAGGGGCTTGCTTTGTTTTTCAGCCAGATGTGTGTGCACAGTCGGTCTAAAACTATTTACACTGCAGCACCGACTCCAAAGATGAAGCAACAGATAAAGGGAGGAATTAAAATGCGGCCCTTTGTCTCCTTATCTCTTGCCATCTTATTAAGTTGCACACCCATACACATCCTAATTAAAACCCATTGTAATTCTCAAATGCACCATATCACAAATGCATCCTAAACATGTGTGGGCCAGAGTGATCAGAAACACACATGCACTCACACAAACCAAAATTATAAACCTTGGGTGTGGGATATTTTTCTAAATCCCTTTGTAAACAATTAGGCAAGTTATAGACTGTTTAATGAGATACGAGTAGAAAGAGACTTGTCTTTTGTTTGGAAGTCCACTGGGAGCATGAGCTGGAGTTAGTTTGCTTTATCAGGATGTGTCCCTGGGGGCTGCTGCACGGCTGAAGAGCTCCAGGCATTAACATACACTCTGTCTCGAAGTATATGGGTCTAACCATGTGGGCTTGTATTTCAACTTCAGTTTCAATGGTAGAAACCAAGCAGCAAGTTCATCCAATTTTGTCTTCTTTTTTTGCTCTGCCTCTTCCTTTTTGTCCTCTCCTCAGAGCCCTTTTTCCTCCTCCATAAATGCTTCAAAGGCATTCCCTTTGAGCCTGACACACCTTCAGACAAAAGTACAGTCAAGACATGTTTCATTTTCCTGGGAGGTGACAAATTAAACAAGGCGATGAAAGACAAATTCCTCCTGCTCTCTTTTTTTATTTGAATGTTTGATTGCTTGTGGTGCTGTTGCTGTCTGATGATGAACATTGAGAAGCATGAGATGAGAAGAGTTTTAGTGTTTGTTGAGACCCATGCAGTTTTTGAGCGGACAGAATACAGAGCTCATTCATAATGTCCCAGTGGATTTCCTGCATGATCAATGATTGACTGAGAGTTAACCAAAAATAATTTGAGGTGAATTATCTTTACTCCACAAGCCAGCCTTTGTGTCAGTCTTTGCCCCACTTATCAGTTCCTCACCTGTAGTCTGTTTGCTAGTTATCACACATCATCCACTAATCGAGAGAAAGGGTCTCATTCTGTCAACAACCCTGCAAATGTAAAGATCTTATCCACCCTCAACACATGTCTGCAAACACTCTGTTGCTATAAATGATTCATGCATCTTTGCATCTGATGGGGGAATTCATATTCTTGTTTACTTATCTCTTGTTTAAATGGAAAGTGGCTTTTTATATAAGGCTGCAATTACTAGCTTGCAGAATAGTGAAGGAGGTAATAGTAGTAGAAATGTCACCACACTCGAATGAGCTAAACCGGCTAAACGATTACAACCACTCTCACTGTCAGACATACAGACTAACAGGCCTCAGGGTTTAACATCCACTTCACAATCCTCATTAGGAGTGGTTAATGTGAACATTCGGTTCGGCAAATAGGCAAGACATCAAAGTCTAGTGTGATACAGGGAATGTGTAAAGCTAGAAATGCATCACATTTAAGTTTTATAACCACAAAATGTATCAGGTGAACACATCAAAGGCTGTGTTCATGTAAATGCTAAAATATTGTTCCACCCTCATTGGAAATGAAAAATAAATGTCTTTTTGACTCTTCTTTCTACTGTCACTTGACCGTTGATGACACAGCTACCTCCAGGGTCATGAGTCAGTGCAGTTAGCATGTAGAGTCACTTGAGCTTTTAAATTAGCCTTGGCTTTAATTTTCTGCATGGAAGCAGAATTCTTTTATCAGTCTAACAACTACATTGTTCTTCCGTGTCCTGACCTGGAGCTGCAGTAACCATTTCTCACCCCCTCTATCTCCTTTAACCTCTTGAGTCCCCCCCCCCAATTACTAATTTGCGTCTCGGTTAATAACACATTTATCTTGGGTCACCTTCAACCCTCTTAAAGCAGCTCCTGACAAATGCTTTCACTTTCTTGAGGCCACCGGTGTCAAAAAATCCAAAAGCAGAGTGCCAGTGTAAATACCAAAAACTGATGCTTCCTTCAGTATAATCAGTGCTGCTGGCCTGCTCCAGGCACTCAGCACCCCACTCAGCTTCTGTCTTTGATTTGCTGCAGGGAGCGATGAAGGGGTTGCTGTCTTATCTTGTGTGTATGTGAGCTTGCATCTATGTGTGATTAATCTATACTGAGCGAAAGGTTGAGTCCAATCAGTGCTCCATTTATGAATGGTAAAGGACTCTGTGACCATGAAGGGGAAAAGGGAAATGGGAAATGGCGTGTCCAGTGTTTTGGCAGGGTAATGGAGCCTAAGAAGTTATTTAGGACCATCTCTGCCCTGTCACATGCCTGTCACACCGCTGGCTTGGCTGTGTTACATCCGACATGCATCTGCTGAAGCGCAGCGCCGTACACTGGCATCTCTGGAGGTCCCACGTCAGTCAACGACAGCACACATAAACATCAAAATTTCACACACACACACACACACTCACTCACACACACACATAAACACACGTGTACATTGCATGATGAAAAAAGGACTGCAGAGGCCCCGTCAAGCCATCAGCTCTGTCCCCTCCAGATAAACATCCTCTCGACACTGTGACATTTTCGTCAATGCAAGCGGACTATGAAAGCTGTAGATGTGCATGGCACCGTGAGCGTGTCTTTCTATCCATGTGTTTACGTGTGAATGCCTGAGTTTTTTATTTATGCATGCAAGGAATAACAGGCCTTTTGTATAAAGAGCAAAATTAATGTGTGACCCTGCTGTACTAGGTAATAAATCACTCCTTGTGAGATGAGCGTTGTTTCTCACCCCCTCCTCCTTTTTCCTTACAGGCTCCCCTCCATAAAATGTTACCATTAGCATTTTGTTGTGTTGTGTCCAGATAAATGGTTGCGGGATTTATGCAGAGAATTAGATGATGCCAAGTGTTTCTGGCACGGTCGTGAGCGCCATGTCAAACTCCCCTGTTTTTGATCTATGGGAAAAGAGCAGAGAGTTGACTTGACGTGTACTTTTAACTCCCTGCCAAGTTGAATTTAATTATTTGTTATTTGTCTTTTTTTCTTTCTCCCATGTGACCTACACTATTTGGCTTTGCTGATTCACTTTGGAAGGAACAGTACACATTGTAACAGGTACGACTCCTGTCTTTGAGAAATATCATCCCCATCAATGCTGCACAATATAGAGCACTTCTTAATTGTAAAGTGGTTTACTCAGAAATACTAATATAACTGCAGAGGCTAAGCACACTAATGTATTTTTATGTTTGGATATCTTTACCCACCCATGCAATCAATTCATGCTTGCAAAACTTTATCCTAGCGATGCATCCCCTTCGTTCCGACCACCACCAAAGGTTTCTCTTTCACTCCCCACCTCCCAGTGTTCCATTTGTCCTCCTTCTCCCTCTCCACACCCTGCACAAGGTTGAATTAATGTTTGACTGTGGGAGACTTGTAGATGGCAAATGTTCACATTCATTATGCATGACTTCCATGTTGCTGTTAATTTCTCGGAGCCAGCCAAGTCGAGGAAATGATTTTGTACATTATGTTTGTTTAATGAAATTGTCACACTAATGGAAGTGAGGCTGAATAAGATGGAGATGACTGTTTCTGTTTGTCGTTTTTATGACCTCTCTTTTTTTTATTATTATTATTACAAACTGTTTTCACATCATCACCCTCAACTGGTATTTATGGACCCATGCAATACTCAAGGAGTTTTCTTGGATTCCTCAAAAATTGCTCATCTGCTCACATCTGGTGGTTCCTTTAGCAGACTCTCATTCATTTTCATCAATAGTGAAGGTACGCTTGATCCAGATACACAAATTTTGGAAGTGTGCATCAGTCTGTGTACAGCTTGTCTATTTACTCAAGGTCTGTATGTGTTTTGAGTGTTGAGGATTCTTCTGCTGGTCTGTGAATAATTTAGCTGTCTGTAATATAGATTGCCTTAAGCAAACATCTTTTATCTGATTGCTCGCTGCACCTGAAGCCAGATAGTGTAAGATTCTGATCACAGTTACATGATTCTCCGCCTCAAAATCACACTTTAAAATGTTCTCACAAAGGGCCAGTTTTAGCCTGCTTGGTGGTTATTAGCCCAGGGGTTAGAAAAGAAGATTAGTACCCTAAAGGTTGTTGCTTAGAAGCTACATTCAGGGTATTTTTTCTCCTCTCTCCAAGATAACTATTTTTATAGATTACTACGAACAAAAATGTATTTGAAATGGACTAATACAACACTGTTTTTGTACACAAGTTAGTTAGTGGTAGTTTTGCAGTTAAGAATGTGATTTTCCAACCATTAGGTCTGTGTGTGTGTGTGTGTGTGTGTGTGTCTGCAATCTGAGCCATCAGAGTGTTCAGTCATAGACTCTGATTCAGTTCTCTCTTTGTTTTTCTACTTTGAACACAAGCTATAACCTGCTCACCCCCTTGAAGGTTAGAAATTGTGCTATTTTTCTATTGGTTGACTACATTTAGAAAAAAAAAAATTCTTAAAATTAGAATCTGCACTGGATCGAAAAACAAACCTTTTGAAAAACAGTCACCCTGAAGTTGTGATGTTTTCACAGATTGTCAACAGTTGTGGTGTAATGGCTGAAAGTACATAGGTCAGTGCCTATCTGTGTGGTGGGCTCATGATTTGTCACATTCCAGTAGTCAGAAAAAAAAATAAATAAAAATGCTGTAAATTGTAGATATCTGTAAAAGCAGAGAGTAACTCAGTGGCCCATTGGTCTCATTGGCTCATCAAAAATTAAAGAAACATTACGAATGCACCAGCTGGTTTGTTTTCTCTCTGTTTACTCTTAAGCACTTCTCTGAGGCCCTGAAGTCCATCCATCAGTAGCAGGGATGTTGTTCGTTGACTATAAGCTTAAATATATTATGCTCTACAACCAAGTGCAGTGAGGTTGATTGTGTTAGTGCTTTATCTGAATCTGCTGGGAGAGACTGCTGAAACACTTAAGGGAAGAAAAAAATATGATAAAGGGAACTTATTTTTGAGTGTATTTGTTTCTCATTTCACAAATCAACACATTCAAGTAATTTCTATTCAGATCAATTAAGTTTTATTTGCATAAGCCTGATTCCCAAATAAAAGTAATCTCAGCTCATTTTACAAAATCCCTTTCAGTTTTTTAAGATTTGGTGGGTGGGGTGTGTGTGTGTGTGTGTGTGTGTGTGTGTGTGTGTGTGTGTGAGGGGGGGTTAGCATTTCACACAAGAAAAGATATCCTGCATAACTACATTCAGGAAGGTTTTTTTTTTTTTTTTTTATGGGGCTGAAGGAGGACAACAAAAAAATGTACACACTATAAGTGGAACAAATGCCATGTAATAATGGCCTCATGGAGCATGGAAAAGAAGTACTCAGTACATTCTGGGAATCATCTCTTGATTTTGGGCCTCCAACAACATGAACTGAGAAATTGTTCTGGATCTTCTGATCCAATAACATCACAATTTACGTCAGATATGAAAGCTTGAAAAATGATTTAACTATGAAGAACATGTTTTCCTTGAATTCTTGACAGCAGAAGAGAATGCATCCTCTTTTAGTTTAGGAAAATTGTTAGATAAATATTTTGTTGACACATTTTTTTAATCTAGCAGAGGTGTCATTCTTAATCTTTTTCCTGACTACATTTTTTACAATGTTGAGGGACCAGCATGATGCAAGTTAGCCTCTCCTAAAGTAACAGTGGCTTTGTGAGTCTGTAGCTGAATTAGTATTGATGAGCGACACATTCAGCAGGAAATGCAATCAGACAATGAATACAAGCACCTAGGTAAACTCTGGTTTCAACAGTTTGTCATATCTTTCCAGACTTTTAAACATATACATATATATATATATATATATATATATATATATATATATACACACACACACATACATACATATTCTTTGGGAAACCAGAAACAGTTGGAAATTGCTGTTAAAGCTTTAAGCATACTGTGCTGAGTCTGAAATATTTATGTAGTTTAGATGTTTTTGAAATTATGCATTTGTATATTTTGATGTAGATGCAAAAATGATTCAGAAAGTTTTGGAAAGTTGTAATATATGTGCTGAGGGTCTAATAAAATATGTGATATCGTTGTGATCAAGCAGAAAGCACCACAGAGAGCAAAGTTGTGTTCAGAGAAACAGGAACAGCCAGAGATAGTCTGTGTCTCCATGGGTTTGTTGATCTTTTATTAATTTTATGAAATATAGAGTCTTTTTACATTTAAGATTGTAAAAACATTAAAAAAAAACACTTCTCTCCTCCATTGTGCTGAATAATTTATTAGGAAATCCTGAGTATTTAAAACAACTTCTGTCTGTTTCCAAAGACACAACTTAAGTCTGTTTCCAAAGACACACTGTTCAGATTTGATGAGGGAAGTGGAAGAATTAGAATCAAAGAGAAATCCTGAAACTTGAAATAACAATTCAAAGGACGTGAGTACAGTAAACATGACATTTTACTTCCAGCAAAAGCATTGGCTTTTGAGGAATGTTCGTATCCTCCCTGAATTGAAATACAATTGTTTGTCTTGAAAAACAAAAAGAAAGAATGTACTTCTCAGATTTGGGATTTTCCTTTTCTTTGAATTAAATAAACAGTATTGTCATGGACTGATATTTACTAAGAATTTTCAGAGAAATAACTGGCACCTACTAATATAAACATAAATCTGTTAAAAAAAATGTATTGCTGTTTCAAGTTCTTGAAATATTATGAAATACACACACACGTATGCATATATGTACAGGTATATTTTGATAGATAAAGTCATGAACCTCTTTTGACTGCCTAGCTTATTTTTATTTTCTTTGCAAACAGAGGACAAATATTTTTTTTTAAATTTTATTTTGTGCTCTGCTCAGACAAATAGTTTTAAATCAAGAATCAAGTCTGACCTGAATTGCCACTGAATCAAGTTGTGCTACAGTCATAGATTCACTGCTTTGATAGAAACCACAACAACCCAACAGAGCAAAGTGCTGCTGGGATACCATGGTTCAATGATACCTTAAAGACATGATGGAGTTTGGTCATCAAGTGCTTCGTATTTGAGGTGAGCAATTTTAAATGGTAGATTTATTAAGAAACTGGAGAACAAGAGGCTGGAGATTTCTGTTGCTTGTTCTTGTAAGAACTCTTGCTGCATCATGTTGGAGAAACAAGCAGGAAGAATAAAAGTCTTGAGGGAGGTAAGTATTTAATGAAAGCTGTTTCCAGAAACAAAACAGAAGCTTTGCAATTTATATGTTGTGTAATTTTACCAGCAAACAGTAACCTGCATATTTTCTTCCATTTGGGTTGTTTAGATTGTTGAAAACAAGACCTGTTTGGCAGGCTGCATGTTGTCAGTTATCTGGACCAAGCTGACATGTTCGTTGAATATTCTGGTTTGGTGCTTGTTGATGAATGCTAAATTCTGGAAATAATGAATGTTATGCAGAACAAGTTCACAAGGCTATGTTCATCCAAGAATATTCTGGAGACCCAAAGTATGCAGCCACAGCGGGAGTATAATATTATTTTGAGGATGAATTTTATGACATTTAATGAATACAAAACAGTCAGTGCTGCAGACCAGCTTTTCGCCCTCAGTGGACTTAACTGAACTGAAGTAAGTTAAGTTGAACTCATATGAATTGAACTAAATTGAACAGATTAATATTTGATTTAACATCATAGAGAAATTAAATTGGTGAGGTATAAATTATGAATACATTTAAAAGTAAATCAGTCGAGAAACTATTGAAAAGCATGAAATGTAGAAAAGACATGTATGAGAATTCCTTACATAGATTTAAATATTCTTCCAACAGAACATGTTTCAGATATGGAACAAATTTCTGTCATTCCACAGTCTATTTTCAAATATAATTTCCTTGTTTAAAACATCTGACTAAATATGTCAAATATTCCAGAGCAAGGAAAAGACCAGATTTATCATCAACAAACACACTTAAATCTTTTGAGGAAGTGTAACTAAATAAGTTTTCTGCAATTTCTGTATGTGTGACTGTTTCAGTTATACACATCCTAATCACATCCATCATCCATTTTCTATACCCACTGAGTCCATCTACTGGGTCACAGGTCTGCTGGAGCCAATCTCAGCCCATTTCAGGCAAGAGGCAGGGGTACACCCTGGGCAGGTTACCAGTCCATCTCAGGGCCACATACATAGACAAACAACCATACACACTCACACCTACAGGCAATGTAGAGTTCTCAATCAACCTAACATACATGTTTTTGAACTGTGGGAGGAAACTGGAGTATCTGGAGAAAACCCATGCAAGCATGGGGAGAACATGCAAACTCCACACCAAAAGAATCCTCCCAGGGCAGGAGTCAAAGCAGGAACCTTCCTGGTGTGAGGAAACAGGGCTAACCACTAAGCCACCACGCTGTCCTCCTAAAAATCACACGTTGTACTTCATTATAGTCTGTGATAGAAGGACATATGCTTGTACTCATACTGGCCATCTGCCACCAGGAACGCCACTGCAGAGATATCGTTGAGCGCTCTTCTAAAATTCAAGACAATTTATGAAAATATTCAGCACTCATTAAAATGCCTACAAATTAAACTATTTTAACATGTATTAACATCACAGAGCATCAGCAGTCATTTCATACCTGGAACAGGAAAAATATTTGAAAAGAAACACTTCCAGCCCAACCCACAGCAAATCCCATTGGTCTGGTGTGCAATTAACAGCACAGCAAAATGTATCTCTTTAAAATGTAAATGACTATGCACTTTTTTTTTACAGCTCAGATGTCAAGACAGTGTGAAGCACAAAGTGAGTAAAGTGATGACAGAAAGTCTTTAGCTATGCCCACCAGCAACCAAAAGACCAAGGTGCTAATTATATTTGCTGCTTTATATGCCCTCTCACCTTTTTTTCTTTTTTTTAAATACATCGTTTCTATACTGTTTGTGTAAAGTTTTTTTTTCAAATTAACTTTCACTGCCACCAACAATGATCATTTTAATTAATTCACTCTGTCACAGACAGATATTCATTCACAGAAGCATTTCCAAGATTGCATCATCTGCTGTTGTTTTTTTGTTATTTGTTTTTTTTGTTTTTTTTTTTTTAAAAGAAGCACCTTATTCTCTACACATGCTTGTCTGTTTGTGCCCCTATAGCACATATTAAAGCCAGGTTGAGGTGGATTTGGAACCAGAACATGCTCTTGTAGCTATGTATTTCTGATAGTCTTTATTTATCTCATCAACATTCAGTATTTCACATTTTATGTGCCAACATCATGCATTCTCCATGACAAGTCATAAAATAAATAGTTTTAAAGGTCTCATTCCTTACTCCCCATCTTACTCCCGCAATACTTCCTCCGTGTCTCTTTTTGAGCCGATCTGGATTTGGGGGTCTTATTTTTGGTTTTATTTTTGGGCTTTGGAAAGCTTAATTAGCTGTCTCAAAGTAAACAACTTTGTCATTTTCATGGTTGCTCATCGTAAGAGATTTTGAAAACTGACCAAATTACCTGCAGAAATCCTTTCAGCAGCACAGCATCCAAACCAGCATAGACAAATGCTCCAAGAATGAAAGTTTTCATTGAAAACAACTCAGTGGAAAAGAAGCTTTAATTAAGACACAACAAAGCTACTGGAACAGTGTAGTGTCCTTTTAGGACACCTCATACACTGCACGCTCATGCTCACGTTGTACACAGGAGGCTTTTTTCCTGCCTGACCCACTAAAGCAGATCCACCTCTTTGTATGCCCTAACTTCGAGAGTAACATAGACTATAAACATAAATATGACCTGAAAGTGGTTTTTGTTTAACAGCCACCCGTGTGGCAGTTAAAATACCTTGGCAATTCAGTGTCATTAACACTGACTTTTATTTGTAGAAAAAAATGATCATAATGATTATATTGCGATCAATTTCCAAACTCAGTATTATAAGTTTTTAAATGATCAAAATCCTGCTTAGCTACAAATGCCATGGATAAGAGACACAGACACTACCTATTATAAAACAAGTCAATTAAATTAAGGTATTCAAGATTCCTTTAAATTGTCAAGACCCCCACTGTTTCCATAAAAAACTCCCAAGGGCAATTTTCTGAGTGTTTTGATGATTGTCAAAGTAAGGGAATCAATAGGTAGGGATTGTAAATATTAGATATGACATCTTGTGTCCGCTGCATGTCACTTTTAGTTATCAGTGTTAATCCTTTTGTACATGGAAGCTTTCGCGGAAACTCCTAAGTGTATGCACGTGTGGATGGTATATGTGTGCATGTGTGTGTGTGTGAGAGAGAGGGAGTGTGTTTATTACAGTGGTGCTGATGCTGCCTCTAACCCAAAATCCATCACTGAGTCCAGCCATGCGATTACAGCCTGCCATGGGAAACGCTGACTACTGCTGCTACTCTATTAGGCAAAGTGCTCGTGTGTGTATGTGTGTGTTAGTAAGACAGATAGTAAGAGAAGGAAGGAGAATGGGTATTATCCCAGGTGCTAAGTGCTTTTCACTACCCCTTTCTGGTCCAGGACCATTTTCTTACACGCCACACCTATATCCCTCACCACTCTAGGGCCTGGTCCTTCCTGCTGAGGACTGCGATTACTGGATGCTGCATTGCAACACATAGACATTGACTCTTCTGCTCTCCATCCTGTCTTCTTCACCTGTATCTGTCACATGTCTCCTGTTCTGACTGTGTAAATAAATTTGCCTCAAAGTCTTAATGTGACATTGATTCTAAAAGAAAAAAAAAAAAAGGGCTTAGGACAAGTGTTTGGAAATGTTTGAGTAGTTTGGGTGTGTGCGTGTTCATCTATAATGCATATCACACATGCGCGTGTACTTATGTGTGTCAGTGTAGGAGGCTAGGCGGGCTGTGAAATAGGGATTGATGTGTCCATTTGGAGACAGGTGTTTAGATGTGACTGAGGGCTGCGGCAGCATCACTCTGCCTCGGTCTGCTGCCTCTGTCGGGGTGGCTCTGCCACTGGCCTTGATTACTTGTTGTTATTGGAGTGTGAAATCTGAATATGCTTTTTCATCATTCAAAGTTTGGCTTCAGTTAGTGCAAGGGGGTGCAGCAGCAGTAAGGTGCTCCGTTTTATGGTGTGTAGCTGCTCTGATTTTTTCTTTTTAGTTCCTTACTTTCAAAGAGTTTGAACTATTGGTCTTTTTTTTTTTAAGTAGGACATAAGAAAAAAAAATTGGGGGATTTTTTTTTTTTGCCTACTTTGCTTCCATGACTTGTCTTTCTTAAGGAAAAAAAGTCCAAACTTATATTTATACTATTGCACTTAGCTTCACAAAATAAGTTATATATATAAATATTTAAATTGATTATAGCTAATTTTACAATTAAAACTAAACTTTAGGCACATATTTAATTTTGATCCTCATTTAACCAGCGAGAAACCTGTGAGGTGTAAAATGACTTCTTAAGAGTTTTTCAAGAATTAGGGAAGTTGTGAGCAACTAAATTTGATGTTTACAATTTATCATTAAAAGAATCATAAAATCAACATCTTTAAACTGTTATTGTTCAAAATGAGCCTTCACTTGTTTACAGAGTCAAAAATCTCCACTTCCACAGCAAAAATAACCTAAAAGCTTCCAAAAGTATCTTATTCATAGCAAGAAGCTACAGTCCTGATCCAGTATTCAGATTCATTGTGGCTATTCATGAATGGCGTGGCAGATCACTTTTGATCCGTGATCTCATCATACGGGAAGCGCACAGTCCAGAGATCAGCTACAAAATTTATAATCGCAGTGGGTAATACAGTTTTACAGTTATAAAATATGTTGATAATGGGAAAAGGGTTGTGGACAAAATTGTTACTGTATGCAGACATTGTAACATGAGACAGCAACAAGAGTGATAATATATCAAGAATAGTCACAACCATGAATATGAAGTTAAACTACCCAGGTGTGCCAGTGGAAAGCAAGGGCGTAAAAATGTGGTGAAAGTATTTTAACATTCACATCATCCGACTACTTCCTGATGACGATTCCACCAAAGCGTTCTGAGGAGGAAATGATGAAAATTGTCAGTGATTTATGAAAAACAAAGGTTCCAATCACCACAGCTTAAGAAATGCTTGTGTTTTTAGTTTCTTTGTTTAAAAGTTTAAAATCTTTTATTGTTGTTGAAAGGAGGGAGATATCATAATGCCCTGCATTACAATTTTATTAAAAGATTTTACATCTTATTTTAAGATTTTAAATCTTAATGTGAAATATTTAATGTCAAACGTTTTTGTTTGTTTGTTTGTTTGTTTGTTTTTTCTTTAAGTAAGACATGGAAAACAAATAATATACACACACATGGCTCCCCCATGGCTGTTCATCATCTCAGGCTCAGGTCCTCTACCATAGGCCTGGGAACTTGAGGATCCTGTGGAGTATCTCAGCTGTTCCTAGAACTGCGAAAACTACTCTTCTGGACAGCGATGTCTGATGTTTCTCCAGGTATCTGCTGGAGCCACTTCTCCGGTGTGGGGGACACGGCCTCCAGTGCTCCGATGACCATGGGCACTACTATTGCCTTCATCTTCCAGGCTATCTCCAGCTCTTCTTTGAGCCCCTGGTATTTCTCCAGTTTCTCATGTTCCTTTTTCCTGATGTTGCCATGGGGATAACTATATTGATTACAACAGCTTTCCTTTGGTGTTTTCCGTGATCACAGTGTCCTGTTGGTTGGCTACTAATATTTTTTATCAGTTTGTATCTGGCAATCCCATGGGATCTTAGATCTCTCCATATTTTGTCAATATTCTGTACAGATGTTTCTGTACACTATCCATCCATCCATCCATCTTCCTCCGCTTATCCGTGGTCAGGTCGCGGGGGCAGTAGCCTGAGCAGGGAGACCCAGACTTCCTTCTCCCCAGCCACTTCGTCCAGCTCATCTGGGGG
>JAOWBL010000002.1:12528143-12549758 GCA_028564865.1 Zenarchopterus dispar
CTTAAATGTCAATATAGGACCCGGGGAACATAGGACCCGGGGAACATAGGACCTGGGGAACATAGGGCTGACCCCGCCACAATGAACAACTTACAATTTTCATTTCATGGTCACAAAGCAGGTACAATTGTATATTTGAGTGTGCTATACATGATGCACATGATGGTAAACTACCTGTTGTTTTCTGTGATTTTGTTTTGATTGTGTTTTGATATTAAAGTTTTAAAACACATTCAAAACACATGCAAAAATGGACTGCTGTCAAAACAGTAAGAATCCATTCTGACTTCACCGTTCTTTCTTCTGCCTGTATAGGTTTGTGTATAAGCGCTGCTATGAAAATAAAGGTGCATGACAAGAAGTCAGAGCTCCAGCAACATGAAAATATTATAACCCTTTGAATAAACACAACAAAATGTATTTTATTTTAAATTTAAATGAATACTTCTTACCTGAAAAGTTGTCATGAGTAACTATTATGAACCCCTCCCATCTTTGCCGGGGCTTCCCTCATTCTCAAAGCCTCCAAGCATTGCCCAAATGCCCCCTGGAGGGTGGTATCACCCCAACTAACAGATTCAATTTGCAACCATTCCAATCATTTTTTCAAAAACACATTTTTTTCAGAAATAATAATGATACAATCTAAAAATTGCAATGTTTATCAATTGCTACTCTTCTTTCTTCTTGTGCCGCATGCCGTTTGCCACGCCAGTTCTTGAGCAAGTAAGATGGTTTCCTCTAAATGACCTCACGCTGTAAGCTGACAGTCAGACAGCTGAGCGTTTAAATAGCTGGAGTGTGTTATAAAAAGACAGAGAGCACCTGGTAAAAGTCTATTAATCTTCAGGTGCTTGGAGCAGACATTCGTTATCAGAGCTTGGGAATTAAACATGAGCATGAATTCTTCAGAGGCACAATATAAAAGAGTTGGATAATTTTAGAAGGGATCACTCCACCTGTAATTTTAGCTTCTCAAAGGCCTCTCTGTCTCTGCCGTTTAGAGCTAATCCCTTTTGGAATTTGGAAGCTGTGTTCTCCAGTATGTATTCACAAAGTGGATTAAAGGGACTCAACAGTTCTGGTTTTGTTTTTCATGTGATTAAGTGAAACGTGTGAGAGTGATTAGATTTGCCAGCAAAGAAGGGGATTGTAAAAAGTTAGGGAAAAAAAAACGTAAACACTTACTGTGATTGCAGAATGAGCTGTTTTTGATGACATAATAGCAGAAGCTGAAGTGGGTTATAAAATAAATGCCTTTTAGTTACAACACATTAAATGAAGCGATGATTCAATTCCTGTGTCAGTTTGTCAGGGAATCCTGCAAGTGTTTGTTTATGGAAATAAGGAATAAAAAGCATCCTATGGCATTCATGCTATTTTATGTGGAAGTGATTGATCTAATCATGTCAGTGACTGCTCTACACTCATTAACCTTTAACCTATAGGTGATTTGTCAAATCCACTGCAAAGTTAATAATATGCTGGGAAAAAACATAGTCCTAAATATCTCTCCCATTATTGCATTTCTGTCAGGAGGGACTGAGAAGAGAGAGTGGGACAAACAGAAGGGAAGAAACAACACAACACAAGGAAAAAGAGAAAGATAAGGATCAATCAAAAAGAAGGCCATACAAGTGAAAGAAAGCTACCAAAAAAATTGAAGAAGCAGGAAGCCTGAATTCTGTCATTTTTCTCATGTTTATTTTATCTGAGGTGGCAGGTGCGTCCGGTCCACAACCTTGCAATGCTTCGCTGGCCCGTTCTCACCGGCTGCATTGCTCGCCTCCAGATAAGCCAGTAATGAAGCCGGACAGGAATAACACAGACCACCAAAGGAAGCCTCCGGCCAGATAGCCGGGCCCCGAATGTTGCCTCCATCCCTCCTCCCTCAGCTCCCCATTGTCTCACCACATAAATTTCCTCCTTCATCCCCATCCTGCTGGCTGTGTTTGTTTAGGGACTGTCGATGAAGGAAAATAAATTGTTCTGATTCTCAGTGGGTGGTAAAGACACTGGGAGCCTCGTGTTTCTCTTATCACAAAAAATGCTTCTAGCAAGGAAATTTAAAGTTAAAGGATCACGTCTGATATTTGCTAGTGTTACATCTTCTCAGCATAACTGGTTGGTAGTCAGTCATTTGAGGAACATCCAGTTGAGAAGGCAGATCTAATCAGCACAAGTCTAATCAGCAGTATTTTTTTTCCTCACCAGTAGAGAAAAACAGATAATGCACTTTATATCATATACAAATTGCTGCATTGATCAACTACAAACCATTAAATGGATCTCACTTAGTGTTTGTGCAAATTATTGGCCTTCAGACTAGATTACAATGATGATCCATTTAATCCCCAGTGAAAGCAGTAGAACTTTAACACTAAACTTTTCCAGACACTTGTGTTTTTTAAGATCCAGACATTTAAATGAGCCAAGACCTTTATGGAATTAAGATTAAAGGCTATAATAACAAAAAGGGTAGATTTCTCTAAGATTACTCAGTTGAAACTCAGTGTATTTTGAAGGTTTTGAAAAGATGGACAAACAATGAATGAATGATAATCTGTTTTGAGTTTTACATGTGCATGAATGTGACTGAAGTAATGCAAACAGCTATGATGAATGATAACTCAGTAATTGCTGGTGTAGTCCATGTGATGTGGTTGTTGGCTTTGAAACAAGTTAATAACTGAAATCAGAGATCTGCCAAATTAGGAATAACTGTTTGAACATTTCTAAAGCTACCAAACTGTTGATTATTGCTGGCTTGTCCCATTTTGAAAAGAAGCAGAAAAACATAGGTTGTCTGTCAAAGTGGATGCATACATGCAATTTCACGTAGCCTATTATTGCCATTATTTTGCAGGGAGTGACTTAATGTTCCAGTGAGCAGTGACATGGGGAACCCAGCAGTCACAAATATTCAAGCTCTTTTAAACTTCCCTAGATGTATTTACAGCATGATGTGTGACTGGTGTGTGTGTGTGTGTGTGTGTGTGTGTGTGTGTGTGTGTGTGTGTGTGTGTGTGTGTGTGAGAAAGTCAGATTCAGCAGTTTAGATGGTTGCACCGGGTTGCAGAGTGTAGCAGGTGTAAGCACAGACGCGCTGACAGTACTGGGGGCTTGAAAGCCTGCTGGTCCGATGGTGGATATGTGTGTTTGACACACAGTTGACTCCAGGATGGGTAATTCAACATAAATTGCTCCTCAATGAGGAAAAACAGCAGTTTTACAACAAACTGCTTTAAAATTTGAATATAACTTTACCTTTGATGTTCTGAAAACATCAGGTGGTTATGTCTTCCTTCTAAAATTGTAACACAGCTACATTTTGGATTGTTTGAGCATGGTACGTATCCTCAAACTTTATAGCATTTTCATCATCAAGGGTTCAAAAACATTACTCGCCCATAGTACACTTTACAAATTTTAGCATTCCTTCATTTTGTTCTATGTCTAATTGTAAGAAAACTAAATTAAGAGAACTATAGCATATTTAAAAAGATGCTTATAAGATGTAGGAGTAGTGTTATTTTATCTCTCCAGCAAATTGAATTTGACTGTTTGCCTGTAAAAAACAATGGTTAAAATAAATAAATAAAAAGTCACCCTATCACCATTTCTGTGCCTTTATTATGAAATTACTCCATTCTGGACATGTAGAGCAAAAGAAATCTTCAACCTGTTTTCTTTTACAACTGTACTAGTGTATGTGAGAGTGCATTTGTCTGTGGTTTTTCGGAAAATGGATTTTGCTTTAGTGCCCTTGTTTCCTCTTCTTCCCCTCCTTCTCCCTCCTTCTCCCTCGTTCTCTTGTCCAAGCATCCCATACTCTCTCGCTTCTTATTATTCTCATTCTGCACTAGAGGGCTCTCAGTGAACCCTGAATGCATTATGCTGTCTGCTTCATTGTTTGTGCTGTTTCTCTGTGCCTGTGCCCCACTCTCTCCCAATATTTGTTTTCATTAATCAGAATGGAGGCCTGCTGTGGTTGTCTTGATGGCTTTTTTTTTTCCTGCTCTTCTTTTGTTTCAGTGCACAGCTTTTGTCTTTAGGCATTGGCTTTACACATTTTGTTTACATTCCACTGTGTTTGTGTTGGTTTGTAAGTGTTTGAACACATGTGGATATATGCCGGCATGCAAGCACATGAACAAAGACAAGAGGTGAGGAGCAACAGGACATTGCACACATGCAAATGGATCCCTTCTCTTTTCATATTTTCCTTTCATCTGGGCTGATTACAACTGTTTTTATAAACACTATTCGGCGAAGAATAGACTATTTTTTCTGTTACAATGCTTAAATAAAGCATTGTGAAAGAAAAAGAAAAGTGACATTCTCCTAAACAGTGTTTATAACATTAAAATTTTAAATATTACTCCACCTTAGTAAGGAAAAGAAAAAACAGTCCCATACAGAATGAGGTGTATACATAAAAATGGATGCACTGGATTAAAATGTTTGTTTGATAAGAATATACACAGAAGAACCATCTTTTTAAGGAAATATCTCTAAATGATGTACCCTTTTTAACATATTGTTTGTCTATATGAGAGGAAAAGTGAAACATCACTTTGATTTAATGGAAGATGTGTACAACATAAAAGGCATTAAATTAATTATAGCTCAGATATAATTTATATTAAAAAGAACAATCAAAATTATACTAAAATATGTGATTTCTTCAAAAAAAAACATTTTTGAGCTCTAACTTAACATCATTCTTTCTCCTTTACTTCCTTGATTACGGATCAGGGTGGCTGTGACAGGTGTTGTTGCCATAAGGTGAATAAATAAATCATGTTTGAAGTGATATTAAGACTTGTATGTTGCTTTCTTGTGTTCTCTCTTCCTGCATTTTTCATGGTGGGGTTTCCTCTTTCTTATCCTCATTCAGCTTTCTTTTTGTTAAAACTCATTCTTGGCTGCCCCAGCTCCCTTTGATCCATGATTCATGTAGCTTTGTCTTATGTGACTTTGCCACAGATGGGTCCCATTGCTCTCATGTTAAGGTGTATAGATTTGGTCACTGTTAAAAATTTCACCTGCTCTATACGATCAATTTCAATTAAATATCAAATAGTGCTTCTATTTTCTTCCCGTCTCTGGCTGCTCTGCAGTCTCACATCAGCAGTTGTCCTGATTTTTTCTGTTCTTTTTCCCTTAACCTTGTCTGGCTCTGATTTACTTTCTTTTTTATACAATCATATATAAAATAAAGTCTGTGTTTTTTGCCCTTTTTCCAGTTCTATATCTTAAATATTAGGACATATTGCAAAATTAGGAAACTGTAGCCTCAGCAGAACAACAGCTCACAACCTATACTATTTCATTATTTATTAAAATAAAAAAACTAAGCTAAAAGAAATGAATATGTGTGAAAAAATAACTAGACTTTTTCTTCCTCCACCTGAATTAAGTAGTAAGTAGCAGCAAGGTGCTAGTAATCAAATACACCATTAAATAACCATTAGAAAATGTAATCACCCTTATACAATTAGAAGGTTTGACAGGTTGCTGCTCTGTAGCTTTCAGGTAAGTGTTAACACAATGCCTGGGAGAAAAGACATCAGCAATGATTGCTGCCCATCTATCTAGGAAAAATAAGATGTCGTTCTAGATCACTGGGAGTGTACCACTCTACAGTGAGAATGTTATGTACAAGTGGAAAGCAATCCAGAGAGATAACAAACTACACAGGTCTGAGGAGTGCCTGTCCCAGTGAGTTTAACTTAATATCAAACTGTGAAATCCATCCATCCATTTACTATACAGAATCAGAATCAGAATCACTTTATTGCCATTGCCAGTAAACAGGTTTACAGACTAGGAAATTGACCTGATGCAACACTGCAGATAAAACATGGCATAATGTAAAGTAAAAAATAGAGTAAAAATAAATACATGTGAATAAGCTAAATAAATCAAATTAAAATATAATACTTGGAATACATTTAGGAAAAAAAAAACAACAATATATGCATGTGTAAACAATAGTAGGAGAATAGTTTGGCTGTTTTATGGGCCATTTAACTGTTGTTCATGAGTCTGATGGCTGAGGGGAAGAAGCTGTTCTTGTGGTGGGAAGTTCTGGTCTGGATGGTCCATAGTCTCCTGTCTGAGGGGAGGAGATTGAACAGGCAGTGTCCAGGGTGAGAAGGGTCAGCCATAATCCGACCTGCACGGCCTAAAATCCTGGAAGTATACAGCTCCTGTAAAGGTTGCGGCCAATCACCTTCTCAGCAGTGCACACAATGCGCTGCAGTCTGTGTCTGTCCCTGGTGGTGGCACCACCAGGGACATACGGTGTACCATACGGTGATGGAGGTGGTGAGGATGGCTCAATAATGGCTGTGTAGAACTGCACCATAATCTCCATTGGCAGTTTGAGTTTCCTCAGCTGCCGCAGGAAGAACATCTTCTGCTGAGCCTTCTTGATGAGGGAGCTGTTGGTCTGCTCCCACTTGAGGTCCCGTGTGATGGTGGTACCAAGGAAGCGTAAGGAGTCCACAATGGAGATGGGGAGATCCATGAAGCCATAGGGGGGGGTGGTGGGGCTCAGACTTTCCTGAAGTTCACGATCATCTCCACTGTCTTCTCAGTGTTGAGCTGCAGGTTGTTTCAGGTGCACCAGGACACCAGCTGATCTACCTCCTCCTGTAGGCAGACTCATCTCCATCTGAGATGAACGAAAGAAGGTGGTGTCCCCCACTCTTCAAACTTGCAAACTTGATCAGTTTCACAGACTGATAGCTGGAGGTGCAGCAGTTGGTGTACAGGCTGAAGAGCAGAGGTGAAAGTACACAGCCCTGAGGGGAGCCGGTGCTGATGGTCTGAGTCTCTGAGATATTCTTCCCAAGCCATATGTACTGTCTTTGATCCGTCAGGAAGTTGGTGATCCACCTGCAAATGGAGTTGGGCATGTTGAGCTGAGAGAGCTTGTCTTGGAGCAGAGCTGACCGAATGGTTTTGAACTCAGAACTGAAGTCCACAAACAGGATCCTGGTGTAGGTTCCCGAGGAGTCTAGATGCTCCAGGATGGAGTGAAGGGCCAGGTTGACAGCATCATCTAGAGACCTGATGGCTCTGTAGGAGAACTGCAACAGGTCCAGGAGAGAGGCAGTGATGGTCTTAAGGTGGGGAAGGACAAGGCGCTCAAATGACTTTATGACTACAGACGTCAGTGCCACAGGACTGTAGTCATTAAGTCCCGTGATAGGTGGCTTCTTGCAGATGAGGATGACAATGGAGGATTTGAAGCAGCACATTACCCGACTTCAGGGAGGTGTTAAAGATGTCTGTGAAGACAGGAGTTATCTCATCTGCACAGTGTTTCAGGGTGGATGGGGAGACACTGTCTGGGCCGGGAGCCTTGCAGGGGTTCAGCTTGCTGAAGAGATTGTGCACATCCTGCTCCTGGATAGAGAAGGGAGTGGGGGAAGAGGGGAATGAGGAGGAGGAAAAAAAGGAGGAGGAAGAGGAGGAGGAGGAGTGAGAGTCCATGATAGGCTTTGATGGAGTGGAGGGGGTGGTGGTGTCTGGAGAGGTCTCGGGGCAGGCAGATGGACTATCAAAGCGACAATAGAAGTCGTTGAGGAAGTTGGCCAGTTGCAGGTCATCAGCGGTGTAGAGGGCTGTCGACTTGCAGTTGGTGAGCTTCCTGAGCCCCCTCCACACAGAGGCAGAGTCATTGCTAGAAAACTGCTGCTGGAGTCTTTCAGAATACAATAATTTAGCATTTCTTACCCCTCCACAGTCTCACTGGTCCATTTCTTTGATTTTCTTTCCACAGGTTTGGCGAGCTTCAGCCTCTGTTTGTAAGTGGAGATCAGGTGAACCATTACATGGTCTGGAAGTCCAAGAACAGTGTGGTGCACCGCACGATAGGCTCCATCCACTCCTGGCAGACCCAGGAGTCAAACCAGGAACCTCCTTGCTGTGAGGTAATAGTGCTAACCACTAAGCCACTGTGCTGCCCCCAAACTGTGAAATTATCAGAGAATATAAAACCTATACAAGATTTACATTTCAAACAAATTAGAGTTTGTGATCCTAAATGGTCCAATACCTATCAGAATTTTAAGACAATCCTCGCATTTGACCAGGTGATAGGTTTCTGTCTGATAGGAAAGTATATTTGATGCACAGTGTATCTGCCCACCTGAGCTCTATGACGCATGAGATTATTTTAAGAGTTTGTCAAATACTGAAATTATTCTGCAAGTGAAGTCTGTCTGTGGAAGCCAGACCTGTAAGTCTGTGTGCAGGTGATGGAAACTATTTTAGACTATTCTGTCATAATGCTCCAGAAGCAGTGAGACTTTGTAGAGACCTGAGACCACTGATAAGAGCACTCATTCCATAAGCTGATAAGTGTCTCAACACAACTGCCTGGGAATAATAAAGATGCCATCTAAACTATTGAGGACTTTTCAAACATCTACATTTTTCAGCCATACTCCTTTACCACTGTCACAAACATTTTTAACAGTTAAAAAGGAAGTCTGGATTACCATATGTGTCTTTCATTTGTCTACCCTGTGACCAATTATGGGTTTTCTACTGCTACTATTACTACTACTACTGCTACTACTACTACTACTAACATTATTAATATTAATATTAATAATGTTATTATTATTATTTTAACATGTGTCTGCCACCCAAACTACACTCCTTTATAGGAAATATGATTATTTTCTGAATGTAGCATAGCTGCCATAGTTACACATCAGCTCCAAAGAACTACAGTTGTGGCCTGAAGCCCGTTGTGTGAACTCAAACATATCTATAATTGTGATGTTAATGGACTTTGATAGGTACAAGTGAAAGCCTGTGCAGTATCTCAGGTGAAGTTCAAGTTTGTTGTTATGTATAGAATCTCCAGAGTTGATCTGAGTGATTGTTCTGATTTCTGACATAAATCCAGGGAACTGAACAGATTTTGTAATGTTTCCTGCACCAGGTTTGACATCATTCAAAATCTTGTTCAGTCCTTCATCACTCATGGACTCTGCAGTAGATATAAAATGTGGATGTCAAAACTTTAATGAATTTTAGTTCTTGTTCCATCACTTTATGAGCTATTTCCTTTCAACTTTTGTCAGATTTTCTTCTGTTGCTAAAATAATGCAGTTGTGATTAGAATATGCTGAGGAATTATTTTGAATTTCCCGCTATGAAGTTGTGAAGGGCTTCAATTAGCACTTCTTTCTCAGTGGGGTTGATGAAGTAAAAAAAAATCTTTCTCTCAATTAGTAAATGAAGAGGTGAGTGATAGAGCCTCTGTTAGAAATTGAGGAACTAGCTGAAGTGAGAAGAATCTGCCATGCAAAATATATTTGATTCTGTGAATCAAACTTGTGATCTTGTAAGTTTTTCCACTGGGCTTTGTTGCATATCCCAATTATAAAAATCTGTAAGAATATCTCAGACAATCCCACTTCCACCTCCAGCATCAGTCTTGTGATGATGTAGCACAGTCTCCAGTATGTTTTTGTCTGCAAATCCTTCAAACATAACAATAACACAGTGTACTTGGTAGATCACAATAATTTACTTCTCATTTACTGTATGTTCTCTGTGGGGAAAGCCTGGCCAAATTGAACCATGGGAATAGCACGTTCTTCAGTTTCAGCTACTACTGCTGCCACTGTATGATTTTCACAGATGGTGTTTGTTCCACTTGATAGATGTGTGTTACTGGTCATTGGCAGGGGGTGGAAAACGACTTGTAGTGGTTACTACAGATACTGGTTGATTAACACTCCGTAGGGGTGAGTACATCAGTATGGTAGGTCATGGTGGCAGCTTGCTGCGGTCACTCTTGATCGTACTAGCTTTTTACTTTTCTTTTTTTTTTTGAGATTTTAAATTAAGTCTACATTAATATCAGTGTTTTTTTTTTATTATTATTTTTCATCCCGATTTTGGTGGTGTGCTGCTTGAGGGATTTCCTTAGCTACTTTTTTATTTTTTACCACCTTTATGCTGAGTAACTACAGCAACAAATGAGTTGTTTACAAGCTGGAGTAATGGATCAAGATATCAAGAAGGCAAATTATACCCAGACTTAATCCCTTTTAAGTTGAAGAGGAGGTGTCGTGGATGTACAGCAGGAGCAAAGTGGAGAGGGAGAAAGAGGAAGCTTAAACCAGCTCTTTGTGATGTGATCATTGGTAATGTGTAGTCTCTCACAAATAAGATGGACGAGGTTGAAGTGCTGAAGAGGACAAATCTGGAGTTTTGGTAATGCAGTATCATGTGATTTACTGAGGCATAGCTGTATGAGCAGATCCCTAACTTCAGTGTCTCTGCCGGGCTTTCAGGCGATACGGCCAGACAGAAAATTAAAGAGGAAAAAGCAAGTGTGTTGGAATTGCAAAGCTTGTCAACAACAGATGGTGTAATCCAGGACATGCTACTGTCAAACATCATTTTTGCAGCCCGGATATTGAACTGTTAGCTGTGAGTTTCCGACCTTATTATCTTCGGAGAAAGTTCACCAGTGTTATTGTAGTGATAGTTTACATCCTGCCATCAGCTAGGACAGATGCTGGGTGTGATGTCATCAGCTCTGCTGTTGCTAAGCCACAGACACAAGAACTCAGTGCGTTCCTAGTTGTCACTGGTGTTTTCAACAATATCTCTCTCTCAGCTACATTTACAACAGTTTGTCAAATGTTCTGTCAATGAGAACAAAATGTTGAATTTGTTTGATGCAAACATTAGAGCATACAGCTCCTTTGCACGGCCTGCTCTGGGCAAGGCGGATCATAATCTGCTCTTCCTCTCCTCCACCTGCAAACCCACCATCAAGAGGCAACCTGTGACCAAAAGAACTGTGAGGAGGTGGTCATGAGAAGCTGATGAAACTCTGCAGGGGTGTTTTGGGGATATAGACTGGGATGTACTCTGTGGGCCACATGGAAATGACATAAATCCCATGACTGAGTGTGTGACATTATCAACTTCTCTGTGGTCAACATCATCCCCACCAGAAGTGAAGTGCTTCTTAAATAATAAACCCTGGATCATTGGTAACCTGAAACAGCTTCTTAACATGAAAAAAGACCCTTCAAGTAGCAAGACAGAGAATTATTGAGGTCAGCACAAAACAACTGAAACTCAGGATCAGAGGCAACAAGGAGGTGTACAGAAGGAAGCTGGAGAACAACCTCCAGCAGAACAATGTAGGGATGATGAAGATCAAAGGCTACAAACAGAAGGAGGACCAAATAGATGGACGTTTGGAGAGAGCAAATGAACTGAACACATTCTGCACAATGTTCAGTCACACCTCAGTTGTTTCAGCTTCCACCTCAATAATGGATCTTGCCACTGCTCTTGTCATTGTCTCCTGCCACATAAAAATATGTTGGGCTCCCCTCTATCCCGCGTTCTTACCAGCTATGTGGGATTCTGCAGCAACTTGTAAACCACAACCTCAGTCAAGAGAGGGTTCAAGGGCTGTGAGAGACAGTCTGCCTGGTTCCAGCACCAAAAAGATCTTATCCATCTTCTCTGAATTACTATGGACCAGTAGCCATAACATCTCATATCATGAAAGGCTTGGGAAGACTTTTATTGGCCCACCTGAATAAATAAAGAAGCACCTCCCAGGACCCACTGTAGTTTGCTTACCATCTTGAAGATGACATCATACACCTGTTTTGAGGAACCCACAGTCATCAGGATAAAGCATACAGTCCTAATATTCTTGAATTTCTTCAGTGTATTAACACCATACAGTCTGTATTAAGACATAAGAAACTCCAGAAGACAGGTGGATGCCTGTACAATCACCTGGATTAGTGACTACTAAGATTACTACTACTAGGTTTCTTCTGACTTGCTGCAACACAGACTGCTATGGGAGGCCTTTTCTGCCCACACCAATAAACTTCTACAATGACTCTGAAAAGACTTAAATCATGACTACTGCAACAGTTGATTTCTATTTGGGGATTAATAAAGTCGCTTTGAATTTGAATTGAATCCAAAGGCAAATTTGCAGCTGATTCACCTATAATAACTTCATCATCTGCATAAAGCAGGTGTTACTTTGAATGAAGCATATCTGATGCCCAGGAAGTAGGAGTAACGTGGGTGTTAAGGTAGCAGGTGAATTGCTGCAGGTAAAGACCTTGTGTTGGAAAGATGTCTTGTCACAGGAGTGGAGGTAACCACTGATGACCTGGATATGGATTTATGTGTAGTTGCCTTTAAGGGTAGAGGATGAAAAAGGGCTTCATCTGCAACATCCCTGGGCTCAGAGTCATTACATTTTTTTTCTTTTGAGCCAGTATGCATCCCCAGAGCCTTTGCATTAGCTTGCTCATCCTTTTTTTTTCTTTTTCTTTTTTTTTTTGTTTTTTTTTTGTTTGTGTGTTTGTTTTGCAAAGTCCAGTCCATCATTAGTGATTTGGCAGGATTCGAACCACAACAGTTAGTGTAGTCATACTTGGTAGTCACTGTAATGAAATCATTCAACTCTTTATTGCTCCAGTCTTCATTATCCTGAAATCACAAGTCATCAAGCTCTAACACATTTCTCTGATTCATTAGTAACCACAGAAACCCATTTTCAATGGCTACGTCTACAACAGAGGAGAGGATGACAGAAAGAGTTATCTATTTTATGTGGACAAAAACAAACCTCAGGAAATCAAGTAAACATGGAATACAAGACTTTAGTTCACAGTGATGGAAAAGTTGCTCATTCTGCTAACAACCTATTTTTGCTTTTATTATATTACAACATAAATAATGAAAATGAACTATGCATATAATTTTAATATGAAGAGAACTTACAGGAGACAGAATATATGAGACTCAAATGCATTCTGTTTTTTTTTCTTATATTATAGTGTACACAATGACTTGTGTAATGTGCACTACTGAGCACACATTTCTTCAAACTGCAGACCAACGAGTGCTCTGCAGTTGAAAAACAGAGGAAAAGAAACAAGAGGCATAGGGTGGAAAATAGGAGACTCCCGAGGAAGAGCAGGAAACAGAGTAGAGAAACAGCAGTCACTTTCTGTCTTTTCGATATTATGTTAAAGGATAAAATCATCCAGGGCCAGATTTTAACAAATGCTGAGAAAGCTTGTTTGCTCCAGAAAAAGTGGGCAGCCCCATTGGTCGCTTGGTGATATGCAGCTGAAATACAACCTTTTGTGGGAGATAAAATGAAAATGGCTTTCTTACTCCTCTCATGAAGATGCAGCCCTTGCCCTTGCACATTACCTTGCCTTGACATATTTGCACAAACTTCTTACAACTGTGTGTCTGTATCTTATTTTATATGATTTCAATGAGCCAGGGAAGGAAGGACAGACAGTCTTAAAGGACAGGGATAACAGTTTTAAGAATAAGAATGAATCCATGCATCACTTCTTACTGTTTCAGGATCAAATCCAAAAAAAGGAGAAAACTGCACAGAATTTTTTTTTCTGTTTTGAAACCAATTTAAAAAAAAATGCAATAAGGAAACAGTTAAAGAATGTCTTCAGTCTGCCTGTACGTTTGTTTTAAATACTAAATTAGATTAGGTAAAACTGTATTAATTCCTTGAAGAGGTACCTAGCTACTAAACACAATAATGAAAAATAGAAAAAAAATGTTCCCTTTATTTCATAAAATTTGAGGGCTGCTCTACAGCAAGAAGTGCCTACTCCTGTTTAACCCTGGAGAATACAACAACCCTTTTTTTGTTGTTGTTTTTACATTGGATATCAGCAAAAAATGATGGTCAAATTTGACCCTGTGGGTTCTTCAGTGTTAAATATGTTCAGTCATGATGGCACCTAACGTCAACCTTCTACTCATACTAATGTGCTGGAAACCTCTTTTATGTTGGTGTACATTCACTCTGAGAATGGTGAGTAAATGTTGCCGAACTGAATTGTATAATTGTATATGTGTATATATATATATATATATATATATATATATATATATATACACACACTATTTTTATTTACCACATGATGACTGTAAGAAACAAGACCATAGAAGAAAAGTTTGGGTTGGAGTTTCAAACAATACAAAATAGATGTCTCTCCCCATAGTGAATGAGAGCATTCTTCACATCAAAAACCTTGATTTTCTCTGTGGTTATTCATTTATTATTATTATTATTATTATTATTATTATTATTACTGTTTTACTACATGTTCATTTGTCCTCACATTGTAAAACAAACATGAAAAGAATTAAAATAGCTGAGTCAAACATTATTGCAAATTAAAAGGGTTTCTAAAGTGATGGGCTTAAGCTTGGATTCTGTCAAGTTCTGCACAGTCTCAAAGGTCTTTGAGCGGTGAGTTCCAGAGAGTAGGGGCACATATGGAGAATGCTTAGTACCCCCCCCCACCCCCTGCGCACCCCCAGGGTTTGGTGTTTTGTTCCAAGTGGTAGCCAGAGGATGCTAGAATGAGGTTAGGACGATAATCCATAGAGGCAGGATGGATGGCAGCTTAGTGGTTAGCAGTGTTGCATCACAGCAAGACAGTTCCTGGTTTGAGTTTTCCTGTGTGGAGTATGCATGTTTGTCACTCCCCCGTGCTTGTGGGGTTGCATCAGGAAAGACAGCTGGTGTAAAAATCGGGCCAACTAAATGTGAGAACTATGCTCCACTGTGACCCCTCAGCTCAGAGGGATTTAGAGATAATGACAATCCACAGAGAATACTGTTGGAGTAGTCAGTGTGGGAGGAGATGAAGTCATGGATCAGAGTTCGGGTGGCACAAGAGCATTTGTAACTGGGTTACTATAGGTTACTGCTGTTAATTACTTCAGCATAGCACTGGGTTAAGCTCTGCATTGCTGTTTGCAGTCTCTGTAGGGTTGGAGATGAACTGTTATAGTACACTCACACAGAAGCATTAATACTCAATGGGTGATGCTTCTGACATGCCTTCATCATACCATGAACAACCAATCAAATTTCTTCATTTTTCTTACACAAATCAGCAGCATACATTGAAACTGTTTTTTCATTGGCTAGCACTAACTGCATAGCTGCAACTTGATTGACTGACACTGGCATTGATTCAAAAAACTATCTTGGTCTCAGTCATTTGAGTTCAGATCCATGACAACTCTGAAGGGGGTCAGTTTTTGTGAACTAAGCCAGGAGAGTTTATATAAAGCATTATATTTGTTTGTAATGTGATTAATTGACAGCCAGCTCAACCAATGGCTGGCTGTCATCACTTCCTCATCCAGAATTGTAATGCTACAGTGCTTAGGAATGTTTGTATTAACCCAGTGTTGGCTAAATGTGGTGGTCATATTTGATTTCACCGTCAAGTCTACATGTTAAATGGTATATCCCACTGTAAATGTCTGATGGCAGCTCTGCAGATATTTTGACAGGGCTTGGCTGAAGGAGCTCGGAGCAAAGCTAACTTTAAATGACATATGGTGGGCGTGTTTCCATGGCTGAAGCCTTGAAGAGGAAAATCAGGTTTCAAAATTGGTCTTACGAAACCAATGGGTCACATGACCAAATGATTCATTCATTTTTTTATAAAGTCTATGATCGAAAGTTGAAAACTTCCCAAGTTTCTATGGAAACACCTTCTGCCATGGCACATGGAGCCTGCAAGAGCCCACAAGGTGGTTTGTGATATCCAAGTTGGAGCTGGAGAGGTGGTTAAGGGTGAGGCTAATGGAAAAGCTCAAGTCCAAGATATGACTGTGGGGTTGAGTGGTATTGACAAATGTAGGACCTGAGAGTTTGAAGGCAAAGGTTTTCAAAAGTGCAGGGGTGAATATGTTGGTAACATCAATATATTTCCTGTAGATGGCAGCAATGCCATCTCCCTACTCTTCAGGGCTAGGTCTGTCACTGAAGGTAAATCTTGAGGGTGTGATCTGGTTGAGTGAAAATTAGTTCAGGGGTTTATGCCAGGTTTTAGTAATGCAGAAAGTGTCCAGGTGATTGTCACTGATGAATTAGGATGAGATATTTATGAATTAGGATGAGATATTTATTGTTTAGCTAGGCCAGATTCCCATGCTGTTTATTGTGATGATACAATACAGAAGTGTGGTGGTACTAGACCGACAGGATGCAGCTTGGAGATGAAGAGTGGTAGGTAACATTATCAAGAGCCTTGATGTAGATGACGGGGTTGTGGATTATAGTGACATTCTTAAGGACACCCATTCTGTCTAGGTAATGGTTTTTGTTAACCTGGTGAAGAGCTGAGGCAATGTAGAGGAGAGTCATGGTCCAGTAGATAGGCTTAAGTCTTGATTTACTGATGCTCTTTTGTTTTTGATTCAGGATATCTTGCAGTGGCAGTGACCACTGTTTGCTACTTGTGTATCTTTACCTCCTGCAATTTGGGTCCTGTGCCTGCAAACCTGAGATTCACCAGAAAATGCTCTTTTTGAAACGAACAGATTGAAGTGTAAATTTAAGATTAGATTCAGTCTTGGTGATTGCTAATGGGTAAAACTAATGGCTTATGAACCCATTCAACTCCTATTGGTTGTCAGAAACAAAACAATATCGACAAATAATCAAAACTATTTCCTGTAAAAGATCTCAATATTCCATGTCTCAATATTCCATGACTGAAAGTACAATAAATTGCAAATTGCAATTTATTGCAGCTGAATACCTCTGTTTGGAAAATACTGTGCTTCTTAGCTACTATTGTGTAACATTACAAATGTTCGCATCTTTTGGTCACTCCATATGTATTCTTCTGTAGATGGGAAGTGCAGTAAAGTGCTGCATAAGTCTAAAAATATCAGCCACCAAGAATAAGACAGCTGATATTACTGTCGCAAAGATATTCTGACTCCATAGTTGCCAACAGTGGAGACTGTTATGGCATGATAATGAAACTGATTGCCTTTTTTTTTTTTTTTTTTTTTTTGAGATGCATTGAAGTGCGAGACTCTGCAGCTACGGTTACTGTATCCATGCTGTTTGGACTGAAATGCACACATTGGTTGCCAACACTATACAGACAGTTTACTTCCCACTTACAGTTTAGACTAAAAAAAAGCTTCTGCTGTAGGAACAGATTTCAGCTTTAAATTTTCAATTTTCGGCTGGTGTCTGTCTGCAAGATCAGTGGTATGAGAGGCCTTGCTCATAAAACAGTCCTCTACAAAGTTTAGCAAAAAATAAATGCATTTGCTTCTGTGCTGGAGAAACAAACAGCATTAATGAAGTCATGGCTGACAAACTTTCCTTCAAAAACTCATTTCTATAGAGACATTTTAGAAACAAAACTAAAATGCTTTTTAAGACATATATATTTATGTTATAAATAAGTATTTGATTCTCTACTTACCAGCCAGGATTCTGACTCGCTGAAATCAGTCCCAGCCCTTTGTGAAAGTACTCCTGATTACTCCAAAAAGACACCTGTCACAGAATCAGTCTCTTCCATTCAAATCTCCCCACCACCACAAGCAAGACCAAGGAGCTGCCAAAACCCATCAGGCACAAGATCATAGACATGCACAAGGCTGGAATGGGAAAGAGGACCATCAGTAACAAGCTTGGTGAGAAAGAGACCACTGCTGGTGCAATTATTTAAAAATGAAAGAAAAACAACATAACAGTCACATGCCCTCACTTTGGAACTCCATGAAAGATTTCATCTCGTGGAGTAAGGGTTATTCTGAAAAAGGGGTCAGCCCAGAATAACATGGGAGGAGCCTGTTAATCATCTCAAAGGAGCTGGAGCCCTGGTCACAAAAATCGTTGATAATCAGCTTCACTGTAATGGATAGAGATACTGTAGTGCACGAAAGGCCTCCCTGCTCAAGAAGGCACATGTACAGACCTCTGAACAAGTACAGTCTGAAGGCAGATGTACAGTCTCAAGTTTGTCAGTGAACACTTGAAGGAATCAGGGGAGGCTTAGGAGAATGTGATGTGGTCAAATGAGACCAAAACTGATTTCTTTGGCATCAACTCAACTTCTCATGTTTGGAGGCAGAGAAATACTGCAAATGGCTCCAAGAATACCATCCCTACTGTCAAACATGGAGGTGGCAATATTCTGCTATGTGGGTGTTTCTCTGTTAAGAGTAAAGGAAGACTTCGCCATAATGAGGGCCCGATGAATAGGGCAATGTGTCGTGGGGTCTTGGATGAGAACCTCCTTGCATCTGCCAGAACACTAAAGATGGACTGTGAATGGATCTTCCAGCATAACAATGACCAAGACATATGACCAAGGCAGAAAAGGAGTGGCTCAAGAAGAAGCACATTAGGGTCCTACAATGGCCTAGCCAGTTTCTTGACCTTAATCCAATAGTAAATATGTGGAGGGAGTTAAAACTTTGACCTGACAAGTGACAGCCTTCAAACCTTTGGGATTTGGGAAGTATCTGTAAAGAGGAGTGAACCAACTGTGCTTCTTGCCAACAAGAGCTTCTGCATGACGTATTAAGTCAAACTTTGCTTGAGTAACAAATACTTATTTTCATTACAGATTCAAATACAGATTAATTTTATAACATTTATTTAATGTTTTTTTTCCCTGTATTTTCTTTGTTTTTCCCACTCTGTGTATGTATGTTTATATATGTGTGTGTGTGTGTGTTTTGGTTTTCACCAGTTGTGGGGACGAAATTTTGTTTACACAGTCACGGCATGGGGATGTCAAAGAGTGTGGGGACCTAAACTGACGTCCCCAAAACGGAAACGCTGTCAAATGAACACTGGAGCATCCTAATGTATGCTAATGTGATTTTTTTTAAAGTTTGGCCCAAAAGTCACCTTTATTCCAGAAATTGTGTGTGGAACATGTGCTCACTATTGCCACCTCAGTGTTTGCCACTGCTACTGCAGCTGCTCCTGTACACACACTACTTCCAAATAAGGGAAGCCCCGCCCATCTATGTGGGTCCCCAATTATGACAAATTTTTGGGTGTGAGTAATTGGATTGGAGTCTATTCAACCTCGTGGACATGGGCGGATGGAAGCTGACCGAACAAGCTCTTAGCATCAAACTTAATCAAAAGGTAAGTACTTTCAATGGCCTTTTTCCATACTTATCAATACATAGCCAGTGCTCAGTGGTTTAGTAACTGTAGTATAAGTGTTCAGTTTGGTAGGATAGGCAAAGGTGGTGTATTAGCTATATTTTATTAACAATCTCTATGGATTTTAATAAACTGGATAATACATTTTCGACAACAACAAAACAATGTTTAGCTAGCCACTTCAATGTACATTGTCTGGAAGAGTTATACGAGAAATTCTGTTCATATTGTTGACACAAATACTTTTTTTTTTTCAGATGAAAAACGGTTTTGAAGAGTCTGATCTGTATGACTCTACATCAGCGAGTGAGGAGGAGTATGTTCCATGCGCCACCTCCCCAAGTGACAATAGTGATGACAGCCTTATGCCAGAAACAACAAAATGGATCCCTCATCTAACTTTACAGGAAGACACAGGTACACCAGATTCCTCAGTGTGTGACAGCACTGCACCTGGCTTCCTGCCTGTTGACCAGAACAAACAAGAAACCTGTTCAAGTCCCTCTAATGTGATCGTTTCTCCAGCACAGAAGATGCATAGAAAAAGAGTGTATGACAAAAAAAAAAATTACTGCTTATACTGCAGTAAACCCTACTCAAAGATTGCAAGACATCTTGAAAGTGTGCACTCTGACAAATCTGATGTGGCTAAAGCCATTAGCCTCCAAGAGAATTCGAAACAGAGAAAAGAAATTCTAAATTATATTAGAAACAAAGGAAATTTTGCCCAGAATGCATCTGTCCTTCAGTCAGGAACAGGAATACTCATTCCATTTAAACGACCACCAAAAGAAGTTCAAGGAAGTCATTTTATGCATTGTGCATACTTCCAAGGACTCTTTACCAGAAAAGTCCTGTGGCGACATCTGCAAAATTGCCCACTGAAAACAAATCCCGAATCCACAAAACCAGGAAAAAACCGAATCCAGTACCTTTGTACCTACACATCATTGATACCTTCACAGATCACAAGACAGCTCTGGAGAGTGGTAAGTTCTCTAAAGTCCCTGGGCCAATTGCAGATATTGTCAAAACATATCGTGTCATTATTGAGCTTGGGGAGCATCTTTTAAACAAAGGTGGGATGTCAGCAAAGAACCAGCAGTGTGTACATGAGAAACTGCGAGAGCTCGCAAGACTGGTTGACAACGCTAGACAAGTTACCAAACTGAAAAGGATGGTGGACTTTATTGATCCCAAAAATTATTTTGAGATGATCAAGGCTGTGAAGAAAACTTGTGGCTATGACAGTGACAGCAACACATTTAAGGTCCCCTCACTCGCGACCAAACTTGGCCATTCCTTTGTCAAAGTCAGTAAGCTTTTGAAAGCTCAGGGACTGATCGATGGTGATGCAGCCCTTGTAAAAATAGCGACTGACTTTCAGGAGGTCCATACTGAAAAGTGGAATGTAATGGTGTCTGGAACAGCGTTAAGAAATATTTCTGAAGCAACATGGAATTTGCCAGCTCTGATGCCATTCACCAGTGATGTCCAGAAATTGCACCAGTTTCTCAACTCAAGGCAAGACGAGTGCACCAAGACACTATCTGAATCTCCCTCCACACTGGAATGGATTGATCTGACAAAGGTCTGCTTAGCACAAATGATCTTGTTCAATCGACGTAGGGAAGGAGAGGTGGCAAGCATGCCTTTGTCTGCGTTTTTGTTAAGGGATGCTTCTGATCTCCACAAGGATTTGGACTGGGCGCTCTCAGAGGCTGAAAAGAAACTTTGTGGGCACTTAACAAGAATCGTCATAAGGGGAAAGCGAGGGAGACCAATTCCCATTCTTTTGACCCCAGGCATGTTGTGTGCCCTAGAAATTCTCGTAAAGTACAGAGAGACTTGTGGGGTTCTGAAGGAAAATACTTACATGTTTGCAAGACCAGCTGCAATGAACCATTTCCATGGTTCAGACTGCGTCCGTGTTTTTGCAAACACATGCGGTACAGGGTGTCCTCAGGCACTAACGTCCACCAAGCTCAGGAAGCATGCTGCAACACTTTCAACTGTCCTAAACATGATGGCGTCAGAGATGGACCAGTTAGCAAATTTTCTTGGTCATGATATCAGAATTCATCGGGAGTTCTATTGACTGCCTAACAAGACCTTGCAACTTGCCAAGATCAGCAAACTGTTGATGGCACTTGAAGAGGGAAAGGTGGCAAAATTCCAGGGCATGAACTTGGATCAAATTATAGTTGACCTAGATGGTAATTAATTTCCTTTTTTAAATAATTTAAACAAATATTTTTTTTCATTTGACTTTTTCTTCATATGTCTTTTATTTTAAACTATATTTGAGCCTTTTATTTGATGCCTTACACAGAAAAGGTGATTGAAGATAATGCAGAAGATGTGGTGGAGGAAGTTTCTGTTCACATGGTATAACCAGCAGAGGAGACTGATCCCCCCCAACATGGATGGTGAAAATGCACCAACACCTATGCAAACCAAGTCCCAATCAGCAGAGCATGGAGAGTCCTCAGGCCTCCGCTCCATTACACCTTCTTGTAAAGGTAAGCCTTTACAAATCTGTGACCAAATTTGTACTTACTCTAGATTGATCAATTTTTATT
>JAOWBL010000002.1:12549858-12592687 GCA_028564865.1 Zenarchopterus dispar
ATTAGGTCTCCAGAAGTGAAATGGAGAATTGTGTGAAATATGTAAATTGTATGTGAATTAAAGTCCCCAAGAAACGCGTTTAATGGTTTTTCCGGAAGTCCTCAGAAATCATGTTCAGAATATATGGTATCAGAAAGATCAGAATTGGGAGTATTTAAAGGTGTGTATGAGCTCTTTGTATAATGTTACATTTTACTGGTTTTTTTTTTTTTCAGATCTCTTGGCCTTTTAGAAAGGGTAATCCCCACAAGTGACTGGGAAAAAAATGTCCCCACAAAACATAAAAACCCATTTGTGTGTGTGTGTGTGTATACACACATACATACATAAGAGAAATTTACAAATTTACGCTTCCTTTGGTAGCTGATGGAAAATTGCAAGACTGTCTTGTTACTGTAGTTTTGCATTTTTACTAAATGCAGATGGTAACTTGCAGCTCATCACTACCACTTATTTATCAAAAATACACGATGGAATCTATCAAGAGTTTTAGATTTTGGCCCACATGCATTTAACCATATACTGTAGGTAATTGGCAACTGCGTTGGAGCAGCAAATTTCTGTTTACCCAGATGTACTATGTGTTCTTTGGATGAGGCTTCCCCCAAGTAAATTTAACATGACCCTTAGAGTCACATTATCTACTAAGTGGTCTAGACTAAATATGAAATATGAAAAAAAAAAAGTTTAGATTAGATACACAGATTGTAAGTGTGCAGCCTACATCAGTTGTGACTTCATGTAACTTCAATTAATAATGCAATATGTAACAGCCACTGTGCATTTAATTTGGCAAAGTCAGACACATAGCCCTTCAAGGCTGGCCAAAGAAAAGACTCTCTGTCCACACTCAATGTTCACTGTTTAAAGTAGTGGACACTTTTAAGCCCTACTGATCCCCCTGATAAAATTAATCCCTCAAAGGTCCAAAAAAAAAAAAAAAACATTGTGTAAGGGGGAAGTAGTGAGCTCATTCACTTGGTCATGCTATACTATACCTCAGTGGATTGACCTCTGACTTCATGCTCTGGTTCCCCATCTCCTCCTCCCCTTTTTCCTGGCACATCACTCAATCATTAGAGCTACAGAGAATGAATAAATTATGAATGCCGGCAGAGACATTTATAAGACCCACTTCACGTGCAAAGGCTCAAATGACATCAATACACACCGCATTTGTTAATGCCTATTCATCATTGATGTGACGTCATTACCTGTCATGAATAAATATGCAAGCCTGTTTTCAACAGCTTTTTTATGGGATTGGGAGCCCTTTGGAAATACATCATCCCACTGGTGTGATTAAATATCTTCACAAAATAGTATGATTCAACATTTTATTTTATTTTAATATTTTAGGACATAGAGGACAGTAATTCAATTTAATTCAGTTCAGTTCAACTTTGCTTGTATATCAAATGACAACAAAGTCATAACAAAGTGTTTTTGACATAGAAAATACAGTTTTCAAAATTTGTAACAGTAAAATAAATAAAATTAAATCTTTTTCATTGTAAATCTGTTATGATCTAATTCATTGAACTAGAGTTGAAATTCAAAATGTATTTATTGCAAATACATAAAGACATCCAGGAAGTTTATATGAGTTTTTTTTATTTCTCAACTTATATCTGACAGCTGCTTATTGTGGCTTGAAATCATTCTGTTTAGATTTTAAAGAAGTATGCAGAACTTTGACTCTTGAACATGTCCTTTAAGGTGTTTGAAGGTCATAGGAACTGGAGTACGTTCTACAAAGGTCATCTGGTATGTTAAAATAAAATAATAAAGTATCACCTCAACTCAGGCTATAAAGATACACATTTTCATCATACAAATTTCAAATTTCCCTTTACTGAGGGCAATATTTGAATATATATTTGAACATCTTGGGTTTTGCATTTCCTTGAGACATTCCTGAGTGATAACTGTTGCTCAGGAAGACAGTTGCTGGGAGTGCTGTTACTATGGGGTTGTGTGCTTGGTCTACGACAAATTTATCTATGTGCAACATCTTGAAGTGAAAACAACTACAGTGTCACTTTAACTGGCACAGTAAAGTTTGTTTGGTTTACATGAGGACAAATCAGTTCTTGAGTAAATCCTGCCATCCTTTTGGCACAGATATTTGCATTCTTTTGTTATGAGTTAATGGCATAATGACAGGGGGATTAGTGCCATTTGATATTTTGCACAAAAAAGTAAAAAGAAATGGAAATGTTTATAGTTTTTAAAATATAAAGTTACTTATGAGAAAATATATGAAATTATTTTATTACTTGATTGGAAACTTACTTTACTGGATACAGATAATTAGTTCAAAACTGTATCAAAGAGGCTTGTGTTTTATTGTGGGTAATGTAAGAGTTTTGGGAGCATGATCTGTACTTCTGGTATTTAGCCACTGTTGCTTCAATCTTTTTTCTTCCCTTTTTTTTTCTTTTAATGTGTCCTCTCAGAATAGCTACATTAAAATGCCATAATATCTCATTAACATTTTAAGATCTTACAAATCATTTGAAAAAAAAGTAATTTGAATTGTGAATTGATAATTGCAAACCTGTCCACGACTATTGGAGAAAGTCACCATACTTGGGCATTGAAATCATTCATAAAAATACAAACAAATGGGAAAAAATACAAATTTGCTCTTTCTCTCTTAACTCACTCACTGTCTCTTTTTGTCTCTCACTCCTCCCCTCTGATGCAGAAATCCATAGTGTTGTAAATGAAGCTGTGAGGATCGATGCCGCAGGCAGGGTAATGCCGGAGCCCTGCCACCAGTGTATTGCTACAATGATCTAGTGGTTAAAAACACATTGGCAAACAGTGAGGGGAAGATCTGAGCCAGCTGCACGCCCACATTGCTCTCGCTGGAGACATCATCAAATTAAACAACAACTATGATGTGTTTCTGCTCTGTGCCCCCGCTACCACACAACCACGTTTCCTCCAACACACACTTCTCCTTTTCTCTCTTCGTTATTGACAAGGATCTCCACTGGGGTAGATTTATAATGGAATGCATGACATGATTTGTTTCGAGTTTAGGATGAAGGCCAATTAGTTTAACAAACAGGAGACAAATCTAGTTTGACAAAAGTTGATGTAAGGGCATGTGAAACTTATCCATGGGGAGATATTTTCTAAGCTAGAGGCACACTGTTAAGACAAAGAGACATCCAGTGTACATAGAAAAATACACACAGTCTTGTGAAAAAAAAAGAATGCTAAAGTTGAACACCATGATAATACATACATACATGCATGCATACATACATGCATGCATACATACATGCATGCATACATGCATACATACACACACACACATACACACACACACACACACACACACACACATATATGATCGTCTGATTGTTACCAGGTCTTATTTAGATAGATAGATAGATAGATAGATAGATAGATAGATAGATAGATAGATAGATAGATAGATAGATAGATAGATAGACAGACAGACAGTTATTGACACATTAGGGTTTGTATACACACACAGAATACATGGCTTGTTCATCTGAAACACACAGGTGAGATGTTATACAGTAAAGTGGTAATAAGAATGATTCCTTGCAGCATTCCTTATGACCCTGAAGCTCAGTGATTTTTTAGAAAAAGAGTTTAATTGTCTCGGAAGTTAGTCACGGAAGGGTGGGAGGGATTTCCCATGACAGAGGGGTGTGTTCAGTGACTTCCTGTCCCTCACTGACTCAAACGCCTCCAGGTTCTGTCCAATAATTGTTCCAGTGTTACATGTGTGGCACTAATTATCTTCTCCCAGCAGACCACAACAGAGTAGATGGCACCCGCCACCACAAAATGGTATATCTCCAACATCTTAGTCCACACAATGGATGATCTAAGTTCCCTCGTAGAGTAAAGTCCTGTCATTCCCTTTTTGGAGACAGCGTTGCTGTCAGTCTTCCACTCCAGTTTGTTATACAGGCGTACTCCCAAGTATTTAAAGTCCTCAACAACTTCAAACTGCTTGTCTATAATGTATATAGGCATGATCAGGTATCTTTCCTGTTGGAACTGATCACTATTTTTGTTGGTCTCCAAGATATTTGGAATGATTCTTGCTGGACCAGCAGATTCTTGCTGGGAAGCAGCTGTTGTATGGACCAGCAGGGTATTCCTTGAAAAACCTACTGAACAGAATCAGCTCACTGGCATTGTCCTTACTGCCTCCCTGTGGTGATGACGACTGTGATGTGCAGCTATTATTATTATTATTATTATGTTTCTATCATACTTTAATTATAACTTTAGAACAGAAAGAGTAGGGACTTTCTTTCATACAAGTGCCTGTCAATAATTGGGTCAGCAATTTTCCATCCACATTTGGATTTACAGTGCAGGAAACGTTTTAGTTTAATTTATGATGGGAAATTTAAAGTAGTTTGCATAATGGTTATTTATTTGCTTTGTATTTCATTATAATTTTTGTATTAGGATGAAAAGAAGCAGCAGTCCTATATCTGGTTTTAAAAGATTCTGATGGCCTCAAGAAAAGAAAATCAAAAAAAAAAAAAAATCTCTTGACTTTCTCTTTTCGTATTTTTCAAACATACTCCTTCAAGGTAGGTGACCTTTTTGTTTCACCTCTTCTTATTTCTCATGGGATTAACCTCACTCCAACCTCTGTTTCCGTGTAGCCACAGCAGTTCCCAGGATTATGGAAACTCTTCATTCCAGCAGTAAACAGTACACAGGCACGGATGCTTGAACACAAACACACATCTTACAACCTTCAAAGATGGCTGTTGTCCCGTCTGCATGCGGTCAGTTTATTTACATGCATTATTACCTCTTTACAAGGACAGCATGGTGTGATGCTGTGATGCTTAGCAGTGTTGGGCTCACAGCAAGAATACTCTTGGTTCAGATTTGTCTAGGATATTTGATAAAAATCTGCTTGTAAATTTTTAAATGTGCTTATACTATTTTTTTTACCAGGTTTTCAGATGACAGTCCAAAAACATGCATGTTTGGTAGACTAGTTACTCTAAATTGCTTTTTTTGTACCTGACACTTGTCCTTTTACGGCTGGGATAGATTCCAACCTCTTCTCCCTTTCCAGCAGATTTCAAAAATAAATAGTTATATAAACTGGATGAATTATTTTTCATTTCATGTGATTTTTTTTTTTTACATACTCCACCTTTTTTTTCAATCCTGTTTTTGGCCCTGTACTGTTGACAGAAAAGATCCCAGGAGCATGTAAGGTAGACACCGGAGTGAAAAGGTTCAAGATGTTGCCTCTGTCTGTGTCCTGCTGGGAAGATTAGATGTCTGGTCCCTGCTCAGATCAACTCTGATCAAAATCAAACAACTCACAAGTACACACTCCAACACACCTCCTCAGCTGCAATCTCTCCTCCTAGCTGAGCTGACAAGATGCCATCACAGACCCCAGTCATGCAACTGCCACACAGCAACAGAGTGGGTTTCTTTTTAAATCAGAATTTTCATCACTGTGATTGTTTGTGAAGTTAAACAGCAGGTTCAAGAGTGGAAGTTAAGACCTTATCAGCTCGAGTATCCCATAGGGTCTGATGGCATACTGTGCATTATGAACACAAGACTTTGACTTCAGCCATGGTTTGATCCTTGTCCCAAATCCTCAAAAAGTCAATAGATGATATAAGCCAAGATAGCCAACAATAGAGAGAATCCACAGGAGTTCTGGCTCTGGATAAAAGCTTTGTTTGTTTGTTGAGACTATTCCCTTCTCTATTCATCTCATCTTGGCCTCTCTTCCACTTCAAACTGGACCTTTCCCTGAGTGTTACAGATTACCTCTGATCCTAGATACATTTTTTTCAGGTCAACATGACCCCAAGGCTGCAGTCCACCTAAGACTGCACCTTCTCATCACTACACTCTCCTTCAATCACACTCTCTTTTCTGTGATTTTCAACCCCTTCCTGTGGCTCATACCAACACTTCAGATTAACATTTTTCATGCAAATATGTGTTGTTCCAACATACAAATTGGTGAGTGTTTGAGATGTAATTATAATTAAGGATATTGATTACACAAGGCCAGACAGTGGCGGTATAAATAATAGCTAGCGTGAGTAAGTGAAAGCACTAGGTGAGCTCTTGGTGATTTATGTATAGACTCTCATGATCCATGGCATAAATCACCATCAGCTGGGTTCTTATTGAGTTATGAAGCTTCAGAGTTGCAGCAGAATAATGACCAACTCTGTGTCTTGTGTGTTTCTACTCAATCCATAAGATAACTGCCATGTAGTAATAAATAAGCAAAGAGGCACATAATCTGTTTTTGTTGTGTGTTTGTTCATATATATACAGTATATTTGTGTATATTTGTCTCTGTGTTTCGGGTGTTTGGGATGTAGCATTTTAGAGATTCATCATAAGAAACCCAACTTTGCATAGGCATGAGTTGAAAATATTTTTTCCAGTATTTCCATATTCTTTCATTTTTGTAATATGAACCCATTTTTGAATTTCAGGTGTGAATAACATCCAGAAAATGTTGGAATGAGGCAATTGAGTGCTAGTAGAGAAGTGAAAAAAGACAAATGATCTAATTACAAGCAGATGATGATAGGAGATGATTTTAACAATTGTTTGCTATTGACAAGCAGCATCCATGAAAGGCTGAGAGATATAGAGCAAAGATGGGCCTCTGTCCAGATCAGCGTCATTTCAAGACATCACCGGCACTGGATGAGGGCTCAGCACTATTTCTATCTGCAACTACATGCTTAATTGTCCATTTTAAGTAAATCCAGGGCTTGGTATGCTTTTTTCTGTAGGTTTGTCAATATATGCCAAGTGCACTTCAGCATAGTTATTCTTTTTTTTAATCCCTATAAAGTACATCATTGAAAGAAATTCTGCACACTGTCTTAGAAGAGTAGAAAAAAGGCACAATTCAATAAAGTCTCATATATACTGACACCCCATGATGCCTGGGCCCCTCAAGGAAAGGTGCAGGGAAATTGATGTACCAGTTTTGCTTCATCCTCAGCATGACCTCATGCTTTCTAGCACTGCATGTTTCATTGGATTTCTGAGAACTGGAGTTCATCTGAATCATTTTAGAACAACTTGTAATCCTGCTTGTTTAAAGACATAGTTATAAAGTAATATTCACCTTTCACTAAAATAACAGTTGCTATTTCTTGCCCATGTCTGTTGTTTCTGTTATAATCCTTGGATTGGTGCTGTCAGAGAAAACATGGATTTCTGAAATTACCCTTATCTTATATGTAGTTGAAATATCTTTTGAGAACATCAGAATTGTTTATCATTTGTCTCAGTGGGTTGACGCAGCATTGAGGTACGAGTTTGCGTCTGGTTGAATTTGAAAATTGACTAGAATCTCTAAGCTGTCCTTGTGTCTAACTTCCTGCTCCTCGATTAAATGTGTAGACCTTGACCCGGGTCGGCCTCTGCTAAATCCCAAAATAGACTAAGCAGAAGAATGTGGCACACTTGTGGGATACCCGTGAAATGCTATGTGGTGCTCCTAGTGGGACCACTGTCGTTAACTACCACAGTGCTTGTGTAGCAGGTAGGATCCAGGAGCAGCTCCCATAATCTCTGAGGGACAACAAAATTCCTGTATTTTGGGGGGTGAGGCCTTGCTGCTTAAGCAATATTAATACATTTTTGAGTAGGCACAATGATGTTTTTTATTTTAAAATGTTTATTAAGTTGTTATAGTGAACCAGTGATGACTCATCCTTCACTTCTGAATGTTGGGGGGGCGCAAAGGTAAATTGATTGTTTTTGAGAGCTTGTACAGAATTTCTCTCAACTGAGGTTGTTTTAAATGAACTATAGAAATAAACCTTTGCTGAACCTAACTTCACTTGGGTGAGTTAAAGCGAACTTTTACTGTGTTATTCAGCAACTTCACCTCTCACCTTGTAATTTCTTATATATGTAACCAGTTTCCATCTTGATTGCTCTCTGACCCTTTTAACAAAACAGCAGTCTTTTCCTTGTTCTTTCTTTTTACCTCTTATGTCCCCGTGGTGATAAAGAGATACTTTTACTCTCCTGAACCCTTTGAGGAGCATTAGTTCAGTTCTTTCTCCAAGACCTCTGTTGAAGTTCACTGATCATACTATGATCATCCAGCAGAGTCTAACAGAGGTTCTCTGATGTTACAACAAATAAAACCTTCAGGGGAATGAGTCAATAGATGCACCCAAACACCCAGAGCAAA
This sequence comes from Zenarchopterus dispar, assembly GCA_028564865.1. Taxonomy (NCBI): domain Eukaryota; kingdom Metazoa; phylum Chordata; class Actinopteri; order Beloniformes; family Zenarchopteridae; genus Zenarchopterus; species Zenarchopterus dispar. Next base: position 12,558,089 of record JAOWBL010000002.1, read on the forward strand.
CTGTAGTCAACAGGGAGACACAGACTAAAGAGGTGAGAAGATACAAACCCCCGAACAGTTACATTTAGTGATATAATTTGGTATCCAAAAAACCTGCCTAAATGTGCCAAAATGGCCATTTTGAAAAGTCCATCTAAACATCCACCCTCAAAAGTGTCCTATAAAATCTCTCTGTTATAGAATAGTAAAATAGTCTTTGTACCTTTGTACCTTTGAACCTGCTGTTTAACTTTGTACATCAAATAGTGCAGTGTGCTAGCATGAATTACTTGAAGGATTTATGTTGTCACTACACAAATACAAAGACAAATGTACTCAAAAATTGTTATATAATGTCAGATGGAGTTGTGTATATATATCTTTTATTCTTGAATTGTTCCGTCTTCATTTACTCTGGCCTTGTAATATATAATTTGACACTCCAATTTTACATGTTATCTTTATTTTTATACCAGTTTTATTCAAATAGACCCTGTAGTTGCTGATGTTTGCTAATTTTTAATTAGATATGTTTTTTTTAAGTAGAGATATAAAACAGGCCTAGTTAGGAAGGGTTTAAATCACCACACACAACAGATCAATAGCATAGCATCTTAAAGCATGCTCAACTATATGAATATTTTACTTTGATCAGTATACTGTACGTGTTGATTGTATTTCAAGTAGTTTTTTTACTTAGAATGCACAGTTTTACAGGTCTTTGAGTGCGCTGCTAACCATCTTCTTCTCAGTCTAACATTAATACAGAACACAGATCTCTCTCTCTCTCTCACACACACACACACACACAAACACACACACACATGCACACACACACATAAAATTAACAGTTAGCCTTAGACAGAACTAATAACAGAGAGAAATTTTGAAGGGCATTTATTATGTCCTTTTTTCTCAAATCTTTGACAGTTCCCTGATAAAATGATTTAATGTGGATGAAATGTATTTGGCTTGATTTTGTTGAAATATTTGAGCACAATATCTTGGTTTTACAATATTATTATTGTTAACGTATTAAGTGTATTTGAGCGGTGACAGCTGAAATCAAATTAATTATTAGATTCCTTTTTAAAGCTATTGTTTGTTTGATTCATTCCGGGTTACCATATGGTTTTAAGATTATTCAGTTGCACATTTTGTCAAACCAAATTAACAAAGGAGTTTATTAGTTTGAAAAACAGCCTGCTAAGGCATTCATTATAGTGAAATCAAGGGAATGGGACAGTAGTGCAGGATGATATTTATCTGCTACATTTAAATGGCCATTATATTTGTCATTTCCAAGGACAGGAGCTTGTCTTTACAGTTGGCAGGAGTCTCGTTAGAGTCCCTGCAGTTTGTGCTGCATCTTTCACACTTGTCTCCTAAGTGGCACTAAGCCTCAGCAACAAGGGAGTGTTTTTAACAGGGCCCACAAACAGCCATTACCCTCAGTCTCCTAAGAGCTGTCTGTATGGTGCACTGACAGATTAGTATCCCCTCTCTGCTACTGTGTCTCTGCCATCAGCAGGGAGAGCGTGATTTCATCCAAGTTGATCAAACAAGGGTAGAAGAACAAACAGCTCTTCAGACAGCACACACTATAAGTAAACATGCGCCTCAACACAGAAGCGCTCATGGGCTTGTGTGCTTGGTTGTTCCTGTGTGTGTATGTGTGTTTCCTGGTGATGATGCTATCTGTTTTTAAAATAAAGCATCCACTCTCAGGTTTATACCAACACTGGAGTGCAGGGGTAACTTAGGTCAGTACTTTTTGTCTCACTTTTGCTATGTGTTCCACGGAAACATGCACACAGCTGCCTCCCCCTCAGCACACATGCCCTCTGAGGCTCTGCTGAGAAAAAAAACTTTCATCTGACACAATCCAAGAGAAAATATTTTAGACCAGGAGGAGAACAACAGGGGCAGGAGAAATTGAGTTTGATGTGAAAGTGACGAGAAATAATGGGGCTTCAGAACCGTCCCCGAGTCTGAATCAGTTTCTCATTTCAAAATGTAATTGAACTGTGTCAAAAGTTTTGGGGGTAAACAGATTTTATTTCCAATTTATGGTGTCATAGGTATATGGTAACATATTTACACACACAAACACACACACACACATACATAAACTCAAGATTTGCTTGCAAAGGGAAGTAAATCTTTCTATGTTAATTTTAAAGTTTTACAAATCAAGATACAAGACATAAATTATCAGGTCACCGCCAGATGTCTTTATAATTTAAAAGCATTCACAGAGATAATGCACAGTGAACCAAAACTGTTTCACAAAAGTTAAGCGTCTGGAGCATTCAGGTGTGTGTTAACACAATGCCAAAGAGGGAAGCCATCAACAATGATCTTAGTTGATGTTAAAGAAACAATTGTTGGTGCCCATCAGTGTGGAAAGGATTAGTGCTTGGTTGGTGATTTCCAAACAATTTTGGGTCTAATATTTCACAGTGATAAAGATTATTCAAAAGAGGAAAATATTTGAGATATTTGCATCCCATTTTTTCCTTCAAGTTCACCACTGAATTGGCCTGCAGGGTGCTCTGAAACATTGTAAAAAAAAAAAAAAGCTACATCTCAGAAGCTACATGATTCAACCAGCATTTTAAATGTTAAAGTTGGTAGATTTAAAGAAAGACTCAACATCTGAAGAACTATAAGTTGTTTGGGAAGATTGTGAGGGGAAACCCTCTTCTCTCTAAAAGGACGATGGCACCTTAAGTGAGCTTTGCAAAGCTGCATCTCAACAAATCTTAGGAGTTCCAGTACAATGTCTTTAGACCAAAGTGGAGATAGCTGGTCATGATGCACAGCAGCATGTTTGTTGAAAAAACAAATGCAGCTTAAACACATCGTGCCAATTATCAAGGTGATTCAATTGAATTCAGTTATTGTTATTAGACCAATCAGTTTGTATTAAAAAGTCACCATGGAGTCATTGTAGACTATTGTATTTATTCTCTGTCTTATGAAAAAATCTGAAGAGGTCTCTAACTGAAGACACTTGTTGACTCAATTTGCTTTGTAAAGAATAGCAAGATCTTCTTGCAAACACTGAAGGAATTGAGCATTATCACAACATATGCTCTTCTCTGGCTCTTCTTGTAGATGTATTTTCCTTTAAAGGGGAAATATTGAGGAAAGAAGGGTTAATAATACACAGACTCTCTTATCTGTAATGCTTTCCTACTTCACTTAACAGGATAAACTATAGCCTACAGTGTTTGAGGGATTAACAATTTCTGTCTCCATACCTGGCAACTCTATACCTTTTTAACTCTAGAACATGTATACGTTGACAGGCTTTTATTATAAAAAGTTCACATGAATCTTTTGCCATGAGACCTACAGACAGACAAAATTGTTGGGCTCTAATGTATGCATGGCTTTGGTTCACCAGAGACTCTGCAGGTAATACAAAAGTAAGAAAAAATGTGTATGATCGCATACGACAGAAAGTTAGACATGAAAACAATTTTAAAACTTGTATAGGCAAATACTGGGACTCTTTCCATTTTTTTTAATGTTAGCGTTAATATCTGGCGTTCATTCTCAGTTTTTCTTCGACAGTCTCCAAGTTATTGTGCAATTAAGATATTGTCCTTTATTGTATTTTTTTGCAGTTCCATCTGCCCAACATTTATCCAGTGGTACTCCTCTCTGACAGAAGTCAATGAGTGTACCATAACTGGCTGTAAGAAAGTCACTTGGGAGGGTTTTAGGGTTGCAGCCACATGCTGTAGATTTCCTTCTTTTATAGCAATCAATTGACATGAATTATGTGTTCAAGAGCCCAGTATTCTGAATGCACTTTACCTTCCTATGCCAGCTCAGTACGATAAACTGTTCTTTGACTCTAACCATGGGGGTCATGTGTGTCCATGGTACATTAAAGTTTGAGTGCTGTGACAGCATCCCTAAGGTTGTTAGAGACTGGTGAGCCAAGCCTTTTATATGTAAAAGCCATGGGTCACCCGAGTGGTTGTCAAGGCCAGTGGGGCTTGCTTCCGACTGAGGTGACTGGGAACAGGTGAGTCAGCGGTGCTCTGCCGTGAGACCTCAGTGCAATTGTTCTCCCCTGCTGAGAAGAATTCCATTTGACCTGCTGGTCTATGTTCATCCTCAGTCCCTGGTGACATGTTCTCCCTCAAGTAAATACATTCTAGCTCCAGAAGTGTACAAGTACATCAAGGCTGTCTCTCTCAGATGGGCATAGCATAGATGGTTGTTGAAATGGCACTCATCTTTATCATTGTCATCTTCCTCTTTTTCCTATTACTTTTCTCCTTCATTTTTGTCTAAAGTTATTTTCTTTTTCCAGGGCTGCATGTCTTGAAGGAAAGGAGGTCTTATGGGAAAAGATTCTGGATATCATCCTCAATTTATCTTTTTTTATCATTTCCATTTCATCAAGAAGTTCCTTTGAAAACTTTTGTTTCTCTGGGAACATCAGCTGTTTTCACTTTGCTATTAAAAGTTCTCTTTTGTAAAAAGGAATACCAGTTGTAGAAATAAACCGAGAAGCAGTTTTTTTTTGTTTTGTTTTGTATTTTGTGTTTTTAACTTGGACTGAATCACCCGACCCATGACAGAATCATTTCTTTGGTTATGTCTGATTTGTCATGATGTTAATGCAATGAAAGTTGTACCTGTAGTTATCTTTGACAATGCAGCTGAGATACACATGGACCATAACAGACTCAGTTCATCCTGATTTTCTACTGATTGTGTAGTGGCTCCTACATCATATGGAATTTCATTAAAACGCTCCCTCATGAATTTTTCCATGTTTAAATGCAATCTGGAAGAGTTGTCCGTATCAATATTTTCTTTACCACAGCGGTTCTTGACTGTGAAGTGGAAATCTGACAGCTTTGCTATTTTTCAGCGTGCCGTGTTACTTAGTTTGGCAGCGGACGGTACATAAGTAGGATGGTCACTGTCACTATAGGCTGTAAAAAATGGGAGATAGAATAAGTAATTCCTAAGTTTTTCTGTTATTGTCTATTTAAGTGTGACAAACTGTAATAATTTTTCTTTTCTGTTAAAATTATAGTGCAAATAGCTATAAGCCATCCCATGCAGCTTCCTATCTTGTCTGTGGTACAATGCAGCACCTAATCCCAGGTTGGAAGCATCAGTATGGAGAACAAATGACGAAAACCCTAGGAAGGCAAAAATGTGAGGGTGGATCAGGGAGTCTATCAGCTGTTCCAATACTGACTCATGCATTGCAGTTCACTGAATAGTCGTGCTGTAGGGGACAGCTCTGCCTTTTGTTTGCCACGTTCTCTTTCTGTTCTGCAGTTCATCGGCTTTCAGAGGTGAAAAATCTTTGATGTGCTGCCTGTAAGAACTCAATAATCCAAGGATTGCTGTCAGCTCAGCAACATTTAAAGGTTGTTTATATATCGGCACTCTCACAGCAGTAGTTTTGGGTCCATCTTGTTGCTCTCAACAGGCCTACTTCTCACAAGAAACTGTATTCATGAGCTGTACTGTACCATGCGTATCATTTAGCTAAATGTCATTCTGATTAAATGTGTAGGAAATATCCTTGATTTAAGACAGACATTTCAGTTGTACTTTTATCAACTTTCCCTCATACTAAGGCTCACATTAGTCCATCATCTTTTCCTACTCCTCATATAGGTATAACATCAGTTTTGATTAAAAAAAAAAAAAAAAAAACTTTACTGAATCTCTTCGGCAGCTGGATTAATCTCATTGCACAGGTCAGCGAACACATTTTTTCACGCAAAAAGGTCATAACACAAAAAAAAGTTAATGTAGATTAGGATTTCAAGAAGACTATTTCGTCTGGTACATAATCAAAGCTCCAGAATGATGGTTCATGTGTTTCAAGTCCATTTGCATTTTGCGCTATGTATTTATTACTATTTTTTTAATAAGCCAGGCTCAGTATTAGTATTTGGGCTTTGGCTTTGAAAAAGCCACTTGGACAAACCTAATGCAAACAAATACACACATTTGCTTGCAAATATGTTCAAAAATAAAAAATAAATTAAATGAATACTGCCAACACCAATTCTGAAAATCTCTATCTATAACTCATTCCTAATCATTTTAATAGGCAAACATCAATTTAAGCAAGCAAATTACAATTTGCAAACTCATAGGTTGGCTACTCCACAAGCTGACCTCCAAATATTTCTCCCTGGTGCTGTTAAGCTGACAGCTTTGTTTAAAAAAAAATTGGAGTTGCCTAGTTAAACATCATTAAATTCAACAAATTAATCATGATTTTCTGACAATGTTGTGTTATAATAAGCGAGACTGACAAACATAGGCACGTCCACATTTCAACATTAATAGTGACTGACACCAATACCACCAGACCTAATTAATGGAAAACAAAACAAAACAATCATTGAGATACGTGCTAACAAAGGAAGGGTTGATTTGTGACATTCTCTGTTTGTTGCCTTTTGACAGTAAATTGTAACATGGAGATTGATGTGTTTGTGTGAGCGCGTGCACTAGCAGACTGTGGTTTCTTAAGTAGACACCTAACACGCCCTGAGGCCTTGACATTGAGTTTATGAACAGGCATTATTTTTAGCAAAGCTGTCATGTTTCTCTCAGTGACAGATTCTAAAAGCTTCCACATGCAAACCAACCTCCTTTTTGCACTCTAAAGCCATGTCTGCTTAACAGCAATGACTAGGCTATTATCTTACAAGATGAAAGCTGACACATTGCTATGCTTTTCATTTCTGCAAAGACCATCACTTTCTAGCTGAGCTTTTTGATGTTTGATTTGTCCTCTCATCTCTGCTCGCCTTGTGGCCACAGTCAATATTCTGCGATCATAATAATATCCGACCGTCGGATGTCAAGATACTGTTTTTACCCCATTTAAACCGCACTTGGTTGTGAAGGCAATAGCATACAAAAGGACAGAGAGAGGGGAAAAAAGGTCAAAGAAGCGTTTTAGAAAACCACTCCAGAGAAACGGGACACTTTCAGGCACTTTGTCACATCAATTAGGAATTCTATCTGGGCAATGGGATCGTGGCCTGAGGAGCACTGGACAAGACAGCCATTATACATCTTACTGGTATGCGTATGTGTGTCTGTGCATGGGTGGGTGATTTTTTCTGCAAATGTGTGACAAATTAAGGCATGAAGTGAAAGAGAAATCATCATTTGAACTCTTGACTTTTGCTGGACCCACCCCTGGGAAAGCTAATTTTGGCCTGGGTTTCACAATAGTTTTAATTGCTTCATGTTGCTCCTTTCTTCCTGACTGAGAGTGAACAGAGGCAGTGGGCGTCCTCGCTAGTCTCTCAGTCGGTTAGGCAGTCAGGCCTTGAGGCTGTCAGGGGGGGAACAAAGTGAAGGGGTGATGAGCCAGACGCCCGTTGTCTGATCACATGGACTGATGCTGTGCCAGACACCACTGCCACTGGCTCACTCAACACGGTTCCTCTCACAACAGACAAACACGTACTCCTGACCTGGGAGCTTTATTCTTTTCCTGCCTTCTTTTTCTTTGTCCCCTTCCCTATCTTTGTCTGTTTCAATCTTGCTCATGTCCAGGCTCCTCTTTTTGACCAAATCTGTCCTGCTCTTAAAACATTTGTTTTTTTTTCTTCCTGTGCTATTTAAACTCTGAGGGGAAAGACACATGGCTGCAATCACCCCTTCTTCTTCTCTCTCTTTTTTCTTAATTGTTCTCAGAGTAATAAGGTGGACCCGTGCTGTGTGCAGAAGAACTGCAACACACACAGATATACACACACACAGTGGACACAGCATCATCAAAAAAGTGAAATATGAATACCTTCAACTGTACAGAGCTTGATTCTAATAGAAGCTTGGTACAAGCACATATATGATAGGAATGTTTTAAACTGACACTGTCTTGGTACCTTTGTGTGCATTTGGTGCCCATTTCTACACATTGCTCTGACAGCTTTCATCTATACTGAATTAAATCATCTGAGATGTGTGTAGGAAACAACTATATTTTTGTTCTCTGAATAAGCTGACTTCCCTTCACATTTGTAGCTCCCAGCTGCAGTAGGCTATGTATAAATCAATGCCTTGGTGGGCCAAAGAGGGGGAGCAGTTATATTTGCTCTGTTTCCTAGCTAGCAGCACCAGCTGTACTGGGGGTAAAGGAATTCGATACACACCACTGGGAGGCGAAGGCTTTTTCTCTCACATACAGGAATGGCAGTTCCGCTGATAGGGATAGACTAATGACAGAATACCAGTCCAGTCAAGCAAGAAAGCATATTCTGCAACACATCAAAATAACATAAAACACATTTTTGGTCATGCACCACAGGAGGAGACATTGAAAAAACTGAACTATGTATATTAAGCATGGATGCACAAGCACACTGGTAGACTTGTTTTGTCCTCAGAAAGGGCCCAAAAATTCTCTTTGATATATTAAATTTTTAATCAACAGTAGTTTATTGATCCAGATAAAACACTTGTGTGTTTCTGTTCTTCATTTGCAGTCTGTCTGCAGCGCTGAGTACTGGATTAAAGTTGATGGCAATGAATTATACATGCAGTGAAATGTAATTCTCTTCATTAGATGACAAATCTCTTGTTTGAATATTGCATACTGTGGTAATAATACTGCTTTTATCATTGGCTACTGGAGTTGTGGGGCTGAGAAAGAATTGTCTTGTCATCGCTGTAATGCACCACTGCTAATTCATTAATTCAACTACCAAATTAAAGTTAAATCAAATGTAGTTGTTGTGGCATCAATTCTAACATAAGAAAACATGTGCTGTCTAGTTATCCCCAGTGAAGAATTGAATGAAGTGCCTGTGTGCGTTCTGAGGGTGGGTGTCTTTTTCTGGACTTTTTTGTCTCCTTGTAATTGTGTGCAGTTTCTGCAGGCTTTGAGAAATGAGGGCTGGGCTCAGTTAATAATAGTGGCCGAGGGGGTGTGTTAGCATAGCCCACTACATCACTCCATAGCAGGGAGACAACTCCAGGGCTCCATGCTGCTGTGATGGAATGTAGAAAGAAGAACAGACTGACACAGAGAGTGGGTGATGGAAAAAGGAACGAGGATAGAGGCCAGAGGAAAGACAAGACTCTGGCAACCTGAAGGCAAGAAAGCGAAAAGGAGGGCAGTCCTGCTCTTTAAATTTACACTACTGTTACAAATATAATGCAGGTTATTTTCTTCCAACGTCCCTTGTTTGGGTGAAATACTCCATTCCATGTCTTTTAACTATCATTAAAGATATCTGGACACACTTCATGGTGACAGTGTGTGATATTCAATCACAATTCCAAAAAAAGCTGAGACAATTTACATTTTAAATAAAAAGAGAATGCATGATTTACATTTCGAAACCCAGCAACATGAAGCAATTAAAACCCACATTTTCTTCACAAATGAAAACAGAAATGTTAAAACAAAGGTTTAAACAAAATAAATGTACCATCTTAAGAAATAAAAAAGAATTTGATGCATCTGCATGTCTCAAAGAAGTTGGGACAATGTGATGTTTATCTCTGCGTAGCATCCCTCCTTTATTTAACAGCAGTCCATTTACACTGGGAAGTTAAAAAAAACAGTTGCAGGAGTTTTGGGAGAGAATACCACCCCCTTCTTGTCTGATGCAGGATTGAAGAGCAGGACTTAAAAGTCCCACTCAAAAATTCTTTCTCATAGTTTGCTGTGTAGCATTGGGGATCAGACTAGATAGATGCAGCTGGATTTTCTTCAACACGTCCTAAAGATTCTCCCTGGGATTAACATCTGGACTCTATCATAACTAGTCCATGTGTCCAAATAACATATCATGCTCCTTGAACCAGTCTTTCACAATCTGAGCTTAATGAATCCTGATACAGTCATCTTAGAAAATACCCACATCCATCAGTGAAGAAAAAAACAAAAAAACAAAATGTATTGGATGAAATGCCTGGTCATTCAAGAAAAAGGAAGGGGAGGGGGCCAGTTGATCTCATTTTTGGGTCTATAAGGCTTTTGAACTTAGACTTGAACAACTCAAGTCCACTAGATCAGTGTTTCTCAAATAGATGTACGCATACTCTTGGGTGTAAGTAGCAATACGCCAAGGGGTATGTAAGACTGAAGAAAAATAATTTTAAAAAAAATTTTTTTTTTCAAAAATTTCATCCAAACTGTTATATGGTAAACAATTTAATAAAATGCATATTTAGAAAATAAATTTTATATTCAGTATTTAATATCAGTATCCTAAAAATATCCCCCAATTTTTTCCCCATTTCAAAATGGTTTGATCCACTCAACCTGGCATGTACCAAGAAGTACTGCCTGTCAATCCTCTGCCAAGGCCAAAACTAACAATAGAGTATGAGCTGAAGGATAGCAGAAATAGTGCTAAAAATACAGAGCAACAAGTCCCAAAGAGGTCAAAATGACTTGTCTTATTTCTGCACTTTTTGAGTGCAATCATTGCTATGTAAAATTAGGTTAATGATTTATCTGGTGTGAATACATTTGTATCGATAATTAAGTTTATAATTGCTCTGTCTTTACATATAATATAATCTCAAAGATCTCAATAGAGAGCACTTTAGGTTGAGGATTTTTTTAATTTAAACTTTTTTTTTGTACAAGCCTTTTAATTAAGTATTATTTATTTTTCTGAACACTTTCTTAGCTTTAGTGGGTGGGTGGGGGGGTGTTACTTGGATGGGAGTACATCACAGAAAAAAGTTTGAGAAACATGGCCCTAGATCATGATACTGCCCCTGTTGGGAGTAGACACAAAGGACCCATCACGTCATCCACTGCTCTTTTTACCAAATCTGGACTCAGATCTATTTTTGTCCATTACTCCAAGTTCTAGACTTCATTCTCTTTAATGAATATTATTTTTTCATATATTTATTTTTTCATATAATATTTATTTTTTCCTAATTAGCCTCACACATAAAAAGTTTTCTTCAAGCTACACAGCTGATAAATCATAATACTTTAGAATCTCTTTATATTGTGTATGAGTGTGGAAATGCTTTTAGTTTCAAATATTGTCGTGAGTTCTGCTGTTGATTTCCTTTCATTAGATGACACCAAATGCTAAACTGAGCTCAGATCATGATTGTTCAAATTTTTTTCTGACCACATTTCTGTTACAAAGATAAATGTTTTACCACTGTTTAAATGAGTTGGACAATTATTAAACCAGTTGAGCAATTTCTTTTTTGTTTTTGTTGTCCGTGTATGTGTGTGTGTGTGTGTGTGTGAGTGTGTGAGTGAGTGTGTGTGTGTGTGTGTGTGTGTGTGTGTGTGAGAGAGAGAGAGAGAGAGACAGAGAAAGATGAAGATCAATAATTTGACCCTTGTAAAACAGAGCAACATCATTTCCACAAACATATGGAAATGTATTTTCTGACATGATTGTTTATAGGAATATGAAGGTGTTAACTGTACGAGTTAGGGCTGAAAACCTTCAGCTATCAGATCAAACCTATTAATTATGGTAGTACATTTTCACTGTGATGCACTTGCCTTGTCTATATGTACAGATAAAATTAAAAACTAATCAAGAAACACCTCATTCTAACATCTGTGTTTGTAAATGAAAAGTCAGTTAAATTAAAGTTCTACAACTGGAAACTTAAATTCATCATCAAATTTGAAATAGATAATGGTTATGTTTTTATAAAACTATGTATTACAAAGGAGATGTAGAACACATAAAAACAAGTAAAAATAAAATATGTTAGCATGCATTGTTTACTTTGAAGTAAGACTTAAAGTTTGATTAGTGGTTTTTATTTTCACCCGGCACAAATATATCTGCACTGCGCCTGGAGATTTTTCTTGATGTAAGCGATTGCTTGACATAGCTGTCATTGTAAAATATGATTTAAGAGTTTATTTTAGTCTTTCTCTGAACCCGTTTTTACTTGTTGTTATTTATTTGTACATTCCTGTCATTATCAGTTGCTGTGAAAATGAACAAAATGAGGACCAAATAAGGCTGACAGGGAACAGGAGGACTGTCCTGTAAAGGATGACTACAGCAAACCAGAGACAGAGAGTAAAGCCAGGCACTGAGATTTAATACAGAAAACACTGAACAGAACATTGTGCTGCAGAGAATGAACAGATTTGTATGGATGAGACTGAATGAGGGGAATTAGTGAGGTTTTGAATAGATTCCTGCAGTGCTTGACGACTAAAGAGATTTTTTTTTTTTTTTTGACGCTGTCTGAATTGACTTTTCATACCCTTTAAATTCAGGTTGTGTCATTTTTCTTTTTCAGTCAAAAGCTGATGGTGATGGATAATATCATTTGATAGAGATACAGAGACATCGCTGCGGAGATGGGACATGAGATATGAATGTGACCCACTAGCACTATTCTCTCCCTCAGTTCTCCTGACCTGCTCCACCTTGGTGCCCACCTTCAACATGCTCTCATTTTAGATAATGAAAGAAGTCTGGATGGGGAAGCCACTGAAGAGATCACTGATCCCCTCTAAGTGAAAACCTATACTCAAGTTAATGTGAGTACCCTCAGGGGACGAAGACTTCTAATTGATTAACTACATTAACCGGATAAGAGTCTGCTGTTTGAGAACAGCTCAATATGGGGATCCACACTGGGGCAGGAATTGCACATAAGGAACATTTTTGACTGTTGCACACCGCAGGCTCCTGCAGTGTCTCCTGGTGTATAGTGTCAGACCACAAGGGGCAGTGTTGCCTCAAAGATTTTCTCCTTTCTGCACAGACTGGCACAATGAAACAAACCATCCTGTGAATAATACTACAGCACAGTTCCACTCCGTTTGAGTGAAGATAGATGCAAGTGAAAAAAGGATCAGATTTTCTCTGTAACAACAAAACCTCCTCCCAAGAGGACAATGATCTGAGCTGATGCTAAATTCATACAACCCGATGCAATTCTTGTCAAGCATCTTGGCTCATAAACTTTTTTAAGAGAGTTTACAGCTTTTCTCATGAACATTGCATAATCAAAGCTTGAAGGCTTATTTCACTCACCAGGGTTAAGCTTTAAACATATTCCTTTCACTTCCTTTCACTGTTGACTGGTGACTGCAGTGATTAATAAAACTTGTCCTCCTTTGAAGATACTCATGCAACCGCCCTCGCTGCTTTGAAAGACAGCACCGCAGTTCAAAATGGGCTTTGATCTTCCAATGCAGCACTAAAAGGCAATACTGTGGCTTTGCAAAGAAGGCGACACACAGAGACCTGACGGGAGATGCTGGCCCTTAAAATCCAATAGACATTTTCCACTGTTTAAGTAACAACAAAGGCCCGCAGCATGCAGAATTCATAGCGAGATGAGTTTTAAACATGGCGTCCAGTTGGAGGTTGTCATATATACAAGACGTGTGATCATACATCTTACTGAAAATTATGGAAAATTACGTGGAGTGTGACAAAAGTCCACACACAGGTTGGTGTGAATGTGTAAAATGAATGTGTCTAATAAGATATGCATAAATTATATATATAATTATATATATATATATATATATATATATATACATGCATAAATTATATATATAATTTATGCATGTGTAGACTGAATGTTATATATCTTATTAGACACATTCATTTTACACATTCATATATATATATATATATACACACACACACACACACACACATAGGTATTAGGCAGGTATAGAAAATGAATAAATAGTGACATTTTGTATATTCCTTTTATTTTTTTAACTCCTGGAAAAAAATAAAAGTCTTGCAAAGTGTTGAAGTAATACCTTTAAGTACTATAAAGGACATTTATACCTTTTCCCTCCACTGTAAGCAGAAAGAAAAATATCACGCTGGCTCATTTCAGTTGTTAGTTTGCTCTTTTCTTGTAGGGTAGCATGGCACGCTGGGTAGAGCTGGTTGCTGGAATGATCCCTGGACCTCACACGTACCAAAGTTTCCTTGAGAAGGACACTGAAACCCTCATTTCTCTAGCAACTAAGGGCTCACAGGCTTATGGTCTTATGCCCATACAAATCAGAAAAGTTGTGTCAGGAGTGACATTCTGCTCCTAGTCTGACTAGAGATGGGTCAAATGCAGAGAACTACTCAATTTCCTTTGGGATGATAAAAGTATAATAAATAAATAAAAAAACGTATATACAAAATTATCTGCTTTGGCAGTCCTTAAAATGATCTGCTGATTTCAAAGCTCTCCACATATTCTTCATTATGGACAGGCCATAACTTCAAATGGTCAGTCCACTAACAATACCCTCTCCTTCCTCAACTATGTATTTGCATTGTATGCCTTCACCTGATTTTTGGACTCATTGCTGGTAACAGTCTAGATTGTCCTCTTTATTTTTACTTCAGAGCACACCAAAAAGAGATCTGCAATACTGATTTGTCTGACAATACTTAACCCCACCACTATGTGATGGTCCATTCCAGATGCATCAAAGATTTTGATTCTGCCTCTGGAAAAAGTTAATGAAAGGTATCTTTCTCACAAAATAGTTTTTTAATCAGGGTTTATGAATGTGACTCCATGTACCATATTGCAGTGGTTGACAAAGCTTTGTCAAAGTAATCCCTTGCCCATGTGGTTATATAAGCTATTGATTAATAATGGTAGTTCTTGATATAGTTCTGTCTGAGCGATTGTGTCCCACCTGTGTTCAGTTTAGGTGCCCTTGACCTTCACAAACTGAAATTCTTCCATTTTTTTTCCTTCCTAAAATACACTACGCTCTGTAGATATGTCCTATGGCTGAACAGATGTTTGAAACAAATTTACTTTCAAACAGACAAAAGTGAACAGGAAAAAACAACATTCATAAAGAGCTAGAGCTCAACTACTTTTGACCATGAAAGAAGTGATTAGAGCAGTGAACTTGAAATTCAGGCAACAAATGAGCTGGGGGCAAAGTTTATATTTTCAAGCTGATGAATAATGAAGAAACAGTGAGTGACAAATGCTAGGAGAGGAAACTTTAAATGTGCAAACCAGTGGAGGGTTTAACAAACCGGATGACACACCATGTGAAGGATTTTTATTTCTTTGACAACGTTCTTATAGAGGACAGCTACGAATTCAATAGAGCATCAGAGTGAGAGAAAGCCTGACATTTTGTAGTGGGACTGAGTGCATGTTGCAAATGCACATCCGTACACCCACAATAAATCAAATGAAGAGTTCAGCTTTCCAGAAGAATATAGGCACCAGAGCTGTGAAGCCATTGATGTTATTAGGCTGTGTTGTCATGCTGCAGTGTTATGACAGTGCCAGATGAACTTTTGTACACCAATTCCCTGGTTAGTTTTTAAGCTTGCCCACAGACCATGCCCTTTTTTATGGGCTCGTACATTTCTGGGAAACACATCAATCTCCTGCGGGTGTGATGCTGTATGTCTTCCCCCTTGATGCCAAGTGACCCCATTGCCCTTCTTCTTGTGTCCAGTGGGCTGCTCATGTCTGGTTCCTGAACCTCCGCTGCCCTGGTTATTAAAGAGCATCAGGCAATATCCAACCTCTCCTTTCTCTCTCTTGCTCCACCTACCCTCTCTCATTTTGTTTCAGCATCCTCCTCCTTCAGTTCTTTATTTTTCTGTTTGTTCACCTAGAACAGCACTGGAGATTGCTATTGCTCTACTCTTGTATCACAACATCCTTGTATGTAGCACAAAACCTAAATATTCACCAGTTACACACCAGTTACATATAAGCCCAGTAAGACAATAACCAATGAGGGTTTTTATTAATTGAAATGTATTTATAATTCTCATCAGTAATCATGGTCCCCCTCCTTTGTTCTTGTTCCATCAATCACAGGCTGGCCCACAGGTAGAGAGGTTGAGTAATTAATGAGTGAGCACTTCCTTGTTCGTCCTAGACAGAAGAGTGTGCTGCTGCACTCAATCTGAAGCGAGTGGATTTTTTCTCTTTTCTCCAGACCCATTTTCACATCTTGTCAAAGGTTATGTTAGTTTTTTGACTGAGACAAAACAATATGAAAACATGTAGCCACCTTTAACATGCTGTCTTTGGTAAAATGTTTTCAAATGAAGCAAATTTCCCCTGGTGTAAAATAAGTCACTTAGCAACAAACCCACAGCTTATAAAATGTGATTAGAGAACTTCCATTCGCGTTCGTCTACAGAATACCTAAACCTCATATTTAAGTGAAAACAGTCTGAGAGGCTTTTGTTTTTTGT
The DNA here is from genome assembly GCA_028564865.1 of Zenarchopterus dispar. Lineage (NCBI taxonomy): Eukaryota > Metazoa > Chordata > Actinopteri > Beloniformes > Zenarchopteridae > Zenarchopterus > Zenarchopterus dispar. The sequence goes on from JAOWBL010000002.1 coordinate 12,574,267, forward strand.
TTGTTTTTCAGTTTGTTTTTCAGTGCTTCAGAGCATTGAACTGTTGAATTTTAGTGTGAGCTTTGGAGCATCCTGTCTTATTTGATTTCATCTTGAATTATCTTGAATAATCTGTAGAGAGTACTGGACTCCAGATCATTATTTTTTCTCTTGCCATTGTTTTAATACACACCTGAATGCTCCAGACCAGAAAACTACCAAAATTATTTTGAAAGAGGTGTTTAAACTTGCTGATGACTGAATGAATTAAATGCATTAGTGGAACCTGAGTGGTACTTCCCAGACTGAGGAAGTGCTTAGAACATACTGCTTCAGCATTTTGGTTCAACTTTTAAAAATAAATTATGAAAGTCTGTATATACTGAGTTATTACTCATCTTAGGATGTGCTGTCCTCATTTCAACCCTGGAAGAACCAGATGATTTATATTTTATTTTATTTATTTTCATACTTGGCTATTTATTTTGTTTTTAATTATTTATATGCCCTGATACAAAACACCAACTGAGAGTGTGCATACTTTCTTTTCCACATGAGGGCATGTCTTCACATAACCAGTATGTGTTTGCTCCTGTATTAACATATAAACCAACAGCCTAGCAAAAAAAACCCCAAAAGATTGACTTGAATCTTCAGGATGGGGGTGGAGTAGGGAGGTGTTTCCCCATCCTGAGTAAGCAAGAGGTAACAGTAGAGAGTAAAAATACAAATTAAGCAGGAGAAAAATCCTCCAGCAGAATCACACTCAGGGAGGACAGCTGTCTGCTTTGACCGGTTGGGGATTCACCATCTGCCTATAAGAAGCCAAAGAAAACAATCTTATTTCCAGTAACAATAGCAAATTCAAAAAGGAGTAAAAAAGAACAGAGAGAGGACTGAGTCAAGTGTTTTACTGGATTTCCCCCAGCAGGCTAGGCCTATGGCAACATATTTAAAAGGATGGTCCAGAGTACCCATGAAAGACGTAACTATAAGCTAAACATGAAAGACGTAAGAAGAAAAAAAAACTGCTGAAACATAACCTGCTGCCATGGAAACTGTCTACCTAAAGAATCATGTCAACAGATTTTATGCAATCTAAAAACGGTGTTTGGGGAAATTTCCCTCATCTAATAACATTATGATACTAAAAATAGTAACAAATTATGTTATTTTATAATGTTGTTGCCTTTTAATCCGGTGTATTTCCTTATGACTAATATTTTGGTATCAACATCATGTTTACTTACTTAGTTCTCAAACTTATGCATACACACTAACACATTGTAACTGTAAAATTGCTTTCCTTCATTTGGTTGCTAATTTTCTTACAAACTGTTGATTGCTATGTCACCATAGTCATTATTAATGTTACTGTTCAGCAAGATTTCATCCTGAAACGTCTTGGCTTTATTGGATGCTGAAGGTTTAGTGCCAGGCTGAGCATGATGCACTAATAAGCAGCCGAGTAAGTTTGATCAGTTGGAATACTTGATCCATTGCAAAACAGCATGCAACTGTGATTCACAGTAATGATGCTAGTATGACCCTGCACAGATATTCAGTCATTAAACTCTCCCAATAAGAAGCAGAGAGAAAAAGAGGAGAAGAAAAAAATGTGTGGGTGCTTATGCATCCTATTCACATTTGGCTTTGTTCTAGGAGGAATGACTGCACCGGTTGTGTAGGATGAAGAGCACGCACATTTTATTTTTTATCTGGTCACTTTCTGTTCTGCAATTTCACATGCCCAAGTGTAAAATCAGAGTTGGTAACTGCACCATGTATAAAAGCCTCGCTTTTATGTTTACATATATACTTTTCTTTTTGCAGCATCTAGCCCTCACTAAGTTCTGTAAATAATAATAATAATAATAATAATAATAATAATAATAATAATAATAATAATAATAATAATAAAAATACTAATAATGATAAAACAAAAGACAGTACCTTAAACTACCAGCAGTGTTCATCAAACAACAGCCTTTCCCTAATGTTTGGCTAAATGGAAATCTTAATTTTATAAAGCCCTTGGTGTCACCACCATCTGATTAAGTTAACTTTACTTAAAGCGGGCCATGGGTCCTCCACAGTGCATTCCCTCTTTTATTCAGTGTCTCTTAATAAAGAACCTCCTGACCTAATGGAGCCCTGTTCTATTACGATAAACTGAACCACTCTTAACCCCTTCTCCTTGTTCTAGCCCCAGAACCATCCCTCTTACTTAGCACCCACCTTTTGCTTGTCTACTGTTTTAATTGCTTGAAGGTCATTGACAATAATGTGACAACTTATTAGAAACCCCATCTGATGCCACTGATTTGATACCTCACTTTCCCTCAGCGCTTGGTTTCCTGGCAATTACTGAGCATGCTATTTATTAATTTCATGGTTCACAGAGCAGCCCATGCTATAAATAGTGAAGGATGATAGCTCAGTCATTCACAATGTTGGTGACTGTTATCGATTTTGAGTGACATGCTCTGGTGGGATGGAGCCTTCGTATTTTTAGGCTTTAACCCTTGTGTTGGTGTTTTAAGTGAAAAGTAGGCTTTGATTTCTTTCTGTGACAAACATGTTAAAAATGGGTTTTGATTGAATCTATATCAAAGTGTGTCACCATCAAGTCCTCATCACTTCTATAAAATAATGGCTTCCACTGTCATGGCTGACTACATGGCACAGATTTGTTAGTCCATCCTAGTTTGTGTTTAAAAAATGTGGTACATCGCACATGGATAGTAGAAACTACAGGTGTAGCCAATACTTTTGACAGGGATATAATTTTTGTTTTTAACTGATTTTTTTTCTTTGCTGCTTTATAGTGAAGAAATGTAGATGCATCATGAGTAAATTTAAATTTGCTTTGCAGGTACGTCTAGCTACCATCAGTTGGGAGCCCCTTTGCCCAAAAGTAAAGGGGAGGGAATCAAATCAGTCTATCTTTATAGAGAGTCTCTGGGCGGTCCTAAGACAATGATAACAGGGTGGTGATATAATCTGGATGGCTAGCAATGTAGAAGGCTGTAGCTTTTTCAATTGACTTTGGTATCAGCATTTAAGTTTTCTGACTTTTTCTACAAAAACTGAACAGACGACAGCACTCAAATCATCCCTTTGCAAGGTAAATGCATTCGCTATTTTACCAACACCCTACAGCAATTTATGTCCACTAAATGGAACTTATTGAAAACCCACTGGTGGTTATCACCCCACTGATCACCCTAATGGAGGACCAAGTGAAAGAGGTGAACAAATTTGGACTTTTGTCCCTGCAACTTACCATCTACAATGAGAGTGAGATCCCAAGTGGCCAATGCCAACCGACACTCAGCAGTCCTGAATCCTGGTATTTGCAGACAAAATGGTGAGACATATTGACCACCAAGGTCATCCATAACAGTCTCAAAGGGATTGTGGTGAATGAGACCCATCTCATTTAGAAATAGTACAAGGCATCTGGTAAAGTTGCTTTAACAACAAGAAGTCTGAATGTCATTATGTCTGTCTAACATTAGTCATTGCCAGCTGGGTTACACACGTTCTCCTAATGTGAAAGATATTGGTTGGGCGTTTGATGATACCAGTTATTCTCAAATTCTTCTTGCATAAACAGCAACAATTGTTGGATTTCTTTTGTACTGCAATGCTATCTCTCTCACTTCATCTAACTGTTTTACTCAACACACAGTCCCATTGTTCTGTTGCTGTGACTGGTCATAGCGCTAACTAAATCTGTACAAAGGCAGTTTGATAAGCAACCATTTGTGTAGCCTTACAGATCAAGAAGCCCTATGGGTCATTTTCAGAGCCTACATAAGTTTAGATGTGGGTCTGCTGTATCAGTCTAACTGCTTCAGTCTTAGCGGTGGTGATTCCGATTGTGTTAAAATCATTGTGTAAAGTGAACAGATGTACTCAAATATATTACAAATAACATAATTGTTGTAAAAATGTACTTAAGCACATGTACCTAGTGTGTGTTGTAGTTTGGCCCTTTTAAAACACAACCAGTTAAGATCATTTCGCCAATCCAGTGATCAGCACTGGGGAAATTGCTAAAGAGCACAAGGCAGCTGAAATCATTACACCTTTCAGATTGAATAATAAGGGCAGACTTTTACAACAGTTTGGCAGTTAAGAAGGCATTGTCTTCTGGTGTCAAAGATAGTTACCTTCACTGGAACTTATGTAGCCATTGTTGCTTTGCATCAAAATAGTCTTGTATACAAGGAAATTGCTAAAAAAAAATATAGCACAGAAAAAGAACCCTTTAGTGCATTGTAAAGAAGTTCAAAGAGAGAGGTTTAATTGTTGTGAAGAAAGCCTCAGGACGAGGCTTCAAGATTGCTTACTAAATGCCAGAACTGAGGATTCAGCTAGAGTCATATCAACACTAGTGCAGAGTTTGCTAACAGCAGCTGGTGTGTGTGAATGCATCTGTACACACACTGATTCAAAGACCTTTGGACAACTGCCTGGTGTCAAGAGGAGCATCAAAGAAGCCACTTCTCTCCATGAAAACACTCAGGATACATTGAAAATTGAGAGAAAAAAAAGTTAGACTTATGAAAACATGAAAGACCCACATAACAAGGCTGAAAACTTCTTTTCTCTGAGGCTCCCTTCCAGCTGTTCAGGAAACCTCAAATATCAATTGTTTACAGAAGAAAGGTGAATGTTGTCATGAGTCCTGTGTCATGCCACCAGGGAAACATCCTAAGACCATTCATGTTTGGAGTTGCTTACTATCTAAGGGACGGGGTTCATTCACAATTCTACCAAAAAATAAAGCCACAAAAAAGAAATATATTAAAATACCCCCAAGAGCAAATTCTCCCAATAGGTCAATTTGGTCTTGACCTGTGCTTTTTCCAGAATGATAGTGTCTCCTATCACAAGTGTAACAGTGTGACTGATAATTAAGTGGCTCAAAGATCATTGCTTTAAAATTTTGGGTCTGTAGCCAGAATGTTCCCTAGATTTTATTTCCATTGAGAACCCGTAGGCAGCATTTCAACTAGAAGGAAATTACAATTGTTATAATCTTGGCACTTGGCAGTAATATAGCAAGAATAGGTCTGAATGAATTCGAATTTGGCCTGGAAGGGGAGATCAAGCAAGCCAGAGTCAATTGCAGAAATTTTGAAGAACGATCAACACTAAACATTAACTCTTTCAATAAGCCTTGTGCATTTGTCAAATAAAAGTTTTTGAAACTTATGAAACATTCTGTTTTTCAGTATTACATGGACACATAAAAATAACAACAATATCTAAGAATACTAAAGCAATTGTATTAATTTTGACAGCAAATGTTGTATATGTTAAGTTGTAGTCTTTTTGGCAAAAAAATTAGACTTTGCTTTAGTCATAGTTCAGTTAAGTTGTAGCAGATTAAATCCACTATGCGTTTAGTCAAATTTAGTTGGCTCAGACATAAAGTGTAATAGTAATGTATCTAGCCACCATCCACTGGACCTCATTTAGTTTGCCCAAAAGTTAAGCCAATCAAATCAGTCTATTCTTGTAGAGAGCGTCTCTGGTGAGGTTTAACACGATGACAAAAGAGTGCAACATAATGGGAATGGTAAACAGTGTAGATGGCTGCAGCTGAGGAATAGCAGGTTGTTTAAATCAGCTTTGGCATCGACAGTTAATGATTCTGACTTTTTCTCCAAAAATAGAACAAAAGACATCACTTAAATCATTCCTTTGCAAGGTAAATATATTTGCTGCTTTGCCGACAGGCTATGGCAAAAGTTTAGATTACCAGCTAGCGTCACTGGTAGCTAAATGCAACTTAGTGATAACTCACTGGTGGTTATTTCTGCCTGGTAATCACCCCGATGATTACAGTTAATTCATTCATTCATTCATTCATTCATTCATTAGTTAATAATGAATAATTACCCCAACTGAAAGAGGCTAACACATTTGAACTTTCAGCCTTGCAATTTGCCATCCACAAAGAGAGTTGTGGAGATCCTAAGTCCCCAATGCCATCTGATACTCCTGAATCATGGCTTTTTTGATGAAATGGTGAAACATGCTGCCCACCAAGGTCATCCATGGCAATGCGTTGGGGATTGTGGTGAATAAGGTCCATCTCATTTTTTAAGTGGCAAGAGGTTATCTTGCTCTGACAATAATATGCTATTCAAGATGTTAAAGTTATTGGTTGAGTGCACTCAGAACAGAAAAAGACTAAACAAGCTGGTCAGGAGGGCCATTTCTGTCCTGGGGTGCCAACTTGACTCTGTGGAGGAGATGGGTGAGAGGAGGATGTTAACCTCCATTATGGACAATCCCTCTCACCCACTCCATCAGAGAGTGGAAGCTCTTTCAGCAGCAGACTGATCCACCCTCAGTGTAGGAAGGAGCTACCGCAGATCATTCATCACCATTGCTGTTAGACTATACACCTCTGAAGTCTAGTTGTGTCCTGGAATTTTCCTCATATCACTTTTCAGATGTGTAATGACTTCACAAACCACCTCACAGTTGTTATTATGTACATAGGACATATTACTATTTTATTGTTTTTTAGTATATAGTACATTTTTGTAAATAGTATTTGATTCATTGCACTTTTATATTGTTTTTGAACTGCTATGACCAGCGAATTTCCCCACTGTGAGATCAATAAAGTTTTATCTAATCTCATTTAATTTTTAAATTCTGCTTGCAAAAATGTAAAAATTGGATTCCATTTTTATTAAGTTGTGGGCTTTCTCGCTCCATTAAACTGTGCTGCACAACTCACTCTTCCAGTGACAAATTTTTGTTGCTCTGAATAGGTCACCTTGTCCATTGCTCTGGTTGGTCGGAGTGCTGACCAACTGGTTACAAAAGCTATTTGATTAGCAACTTAGATCGGGTTGCCCTATGAGTTGTTTTCAGACACTTCATCTTTCTAGATGTGGGTTTGATCTATCAGGTTTGCATCCGCCAAAAGTTTTGCATGATTTCCCAGATATTTCTTTTTTTTTTAAATCTTTTTTTTCTTCTTTGGAGTTTAGTGCATGAAGTATATCCTGAGATTTTACTGACACTAGACTGCAGTGTATGAATAAAGTTGGGTTGCCCACAATGTTTGAAAACCTATTCCTGTCCTTGAACTGTATAGGTACCCATTCCTTTGTCAATAATTCAGAAGTTTCTTAGAAGATCTAATTAATCCTCAATCAACCCTCAGACACTTTGGAGCATCCAGTGTCCTTGATCAGTCTTATCTTTTCTATATTACCTTGCAAATTCAGCTGCCTACCCTACAGTCTTCTACCAAGTGCCACCTAAAAAAAATGTATCTCGTGAAGTGGGTCTGACCCCCCTCCCGGTCACAGCATTTTCCACTTGTACAGACTGTACCGAACTAATCCCATGGGTAGGGTGGGCTTTATGCTATGACTCAAACAGAAGCATACAATAGCCACTATTGAAAAAAAAAGTTGGTTTTAGGATTAATCACCAAGTTTTTCTGCAAAATGGACGAAAGTTATTCAACAGCATTCATTCACCACAGCATAACATTTTGGAATACTTGTTGATACTTGTCCAGTTGTCACTCTGGGTGTGCCACTTGCTTTTTTCTCTGATTGGTTGTATGCCTATCCCAGTGTTTCTCAATTCCAGTCCTCATGGGTTGCTGTCCTGCAGGTTTTAGATGTTTCCCTGCTTCAGCACACCAGATTCTAATTAATGGTGATTAACAGGTTGTCATCTAGGTCAGAACAAGTCTGTCAATGACACAGCCACTTGTGTCATGGTGTGAAGAAGCAGCGCAATATCTAAAACATGCAGGACAGCAGCCCACGAGGACTGGAATTGAGAAACACTGGCCTATCCAGTGATGTCAGGACCAGTTGGTACTAGACCCTGGAAATCAAAGTCAGATCCATGATGAACCAGACTTATTCTTTGAATAAAAGATGAAATGGGTTAGGAATGCTGGGCAGTCTGCCACAAAGCTTCTTAATCACCAACTTTACCTGGCTTCAGCCACCAGCCTCCAGCCTTTTGGTACAAAAATGTGAAATCTGCTTACAGTTCATTAAATACCTTTCCTGTTTATGCTTCTGTTCCTCAGCTGGCTGACATTTTTATTGACCTCCAGCCAGATCCAGAGTTGGGCATGCTGGCTGACTTGCCAGATCCTAAGTCAGCAACTGGTGTAGACTCCAAGCTTCAGGAGCAGCTGTAAACTTTCCTGCATGGAATGTTTAACTCATACCTCTGGTATGGACCAGAAATACTTATTTATATAAAGGTCCTGGAGCAACATATGCTTCCACTCACTTAATCTTTTTCAGGGAAGGTCCTTTGCTTTTCTGCAGCACAATGCCAAACTATTTTCTAATTATTTCTGCATGTTTTGCAGCTGCTTGGCTCCCTGCAAACAGGGGCAAACAGCAGATATGACCTCTTACGCACTGAAAACATTTGCTGCATTATGAAATCAAAAACACAAGTGAGGAGTCCCCCAGCTGTTGACCAGCTGATCTTATATCCACAAAGCAACAAGTGATTGTCTTGGTTGCTCATACTCTTAACTTTCTAAACTCTATTAACAGATGTTGTTGGGATCAAATTAGTTAGATTAGGTAATTTTTTATAATTAAATGATTAGCACATGACTCCATTCTAATGTTACTTACAATTTACACATCATTTGCACTTCTGTTTGGGATGTTGCTTATGTTAATTACAATTACTTTGCAGAATGCCTGTCACTAAGAGAAAATTAAAATCTATCAAATATGTTATATAAATACATTTCTACTTTTTACTTTTTTGTGTTGTTTTAGAGACTTAATGATGTTGATGATGAAGATAATGATGTTGAAAGCAATCATAATAAACAAGGGTTAAGTCTTGCAGAGTAGAAGTATAACATAAATGCTCTTTTGCTGATTTGACAGGTGCCATCATAAGAGCCAGCTTAAAGGAATATTTTGCTACAGCAGACTTTAGAAAATGTCAGATTGTAATTACTAAGAAAAAGTAACATGCATGTGATGTGCTCTCATTATTTACATGGGAACACAACTTTCTGTAAAGATAGCTGATGTTTCAATATAGCAGTTCAGTTACTCAAACTGGTTATGAGTTAGGTTTTTTTCACGACAACTTACTCTACATGTTTCAAATATTCTCTGGTCTTGGTGAAGTATAGGAACCATTTAACTTGTCAAGGCAAAGACTTTGGAAGGAATTCAATACATCAGGTAGAAGCAAAGCCTCAGCCATCTTATTCTAGACAATTAAGAGTCAGTTGCAGTGTATACTTTGTTTTCATACTATTTTGAATTAGCAAAATATACAGGCATGTTTGCTTCCCCTGGATTCCTTAAAGTGTCCTCAAATGCTTATCCGCTACACTCTCAGCTCACTTTTTTTCATGTGTCACTTCACATGAGTGGCTCTCTCACATCTGTACATCATCCTTCTGCCTAAAGGTGTGAAAAAGGCAAGGAAACATGTGCAAGACTTTGACCTTTAAAGTCAACAGTTTAAATATTGCCTCTGTCACTATTGTCTTGTTATTATTACTGAGCTATGACACAGAAACCATAAATGGTTCACTGTTCCAAATGATGTATGGGTTTGATCACCACCAGGCATCAACTTTGTACATTAAAATCAGCAGCGGATGCTCATGAATAATAAGAGGCAAAGAAAATCAGAAATAAAGCCAGTAAAAGCTTCATAGATGAGAATTTTTTTCAGCTTTCAATCAGCATGCAGCTCCTGATTTTATTATCACAGCATTCAAGATGAGTGTAGCTCATAGTGTAAATCAAGACTGCAAGCACTCAGTGTGTTGACAGTGTGTTGGAAGACACGTTTGGTTCAAAATCACACTTTAATAGTTTTCTACATGAGGCTATATATCTCCGGTGGGTTAAAGTCCTTGTTGGGGAGATGCATGCGTGGCTTTCCACGTGAGAAAGCAGCTCCTTTTACGGTCCGAAGCGCTCTGAACTTTACGAGAGTGACAGTGGCCCTTCTGTCCTGCAGCTCCCAGCTGAAATATCATGTTTGTTTATCTATGGAGAGAATTTATTCTGCTGATTCATTGGCTGGCACTCCTGCAACGGCTGAAGGAATTCGATTTTCACTTTATTTATTCGCTTCATTTTTCCTCCTGAGGAAGAGTAGTCTCTTGTGTAATGCCACAGGAAAACTTCCTTCCTCCTCGCCGTCGTCCCTGGTGAAATGAGATTACAGAGAGGAAGGGATAGAGGACAAGAGACATAATAGAGCTGTTATTCATTGCAATCATGCTTTTTTTCTTGTTGTTGCTTTTTCCTTTCACCTACAAAATAGCCTATTATATTGAATAAAAGTGTCAACAATGCAGTTCATCTGTGATCATATTTGAATAAAGGCACACTTAATGATTTTTAGCAAAGCCCATTAGATTTAGAGGGCTGTAACTGAACACATTTATAATGCCTCACAAAAAGACCAAATATATTCATGTGTTACTCTGCACCGTTTGAAGCATAGCCCAATTATTCATGTACTGTATTGTCCAATATATTATAATTACAGGGCTGGTAACGGGCAAACCTCTAGTACCATGAAAGATCTATTCCAACTTATTACTGAGGTTTATGATTTGAGACGGATATAACTTGATGTGGTCTGAAATTCATTAAAAATGACATTGAAAAATGATAAACTGGGCTGAAATGCGTGTCCATGTGAATGTGCTTGCAGAAAAAAATAGAAAAGTATGTCCCTCAGCTTGTGCAGGTCACCCGTGCTGAATAGCTTCAGAGGAAGTTTAGTCTGGCTGTGAAGCGGCTCACAGATCTGTGAAATAAAGTAAGTGAAGGATGCTAACGCAGGTAGCTTGCTGTGATTTTCCATGCAAACACATTTCAAACACAGGCTTCCCTTAATCGCTCTGTCTGGGTTCTGCCAAAGACAGGATACAAAAGCATCCTCAGTGCATAATCAATACCACCCCTGTCCATTTGTCTAAAATGGTTTGGTTCAATAGTGGGACAAGCTCAAAGTGCTGGTGTCAGGGCTGCAGGGGAGAGCATGACACACCTTTTGCCTTTTTCTCACTCTGCTTGGAGTTTTTCACGCATTCGATGTGCAGTCAGCTTGACGTGTGACCACATGGCATCATGTGTCACATGGACAGCTCTGAAACCGCAGGGAGGAGACCCTTTGCATGACACACTCCTCTAGAAGCCAGAGAGCGTGGACTTAGCATGTAGGTCACATGGTGGCTGCATGGACTTAGCTCTCTTCAATTCCACCAGGAGCTACAAAGCACTGCATCATCATGAAAGGAGCAGAGGAAAGCATGTAACTCTTTTGCTCTCGCAGAGTGAGCCGAGAATCCTTGTGACATTAAATTGGTAGTTCCAGGTTAATGTTTTTTTCCTCACCTTCACACTTTATGTGCTTTTACCACAACTGATAGATGAAACACTGCTGCACAAAACAGATTTAATAAAAACAAGGTTGCACCTCAGAGTGTGTCCTTCTGTGGAGATGATAATTACACACTTGTCTTGAACCTAGTCGCTGCTTTACAGTAGTTTAGTGCATTGACAGGCAAATAATTGGAGGTCAGTACAGAGAAAAGAAACATGAAAAAAAGCAGACAAATGACCAAAAACCAAAAAGCTGAAGCTTATTGTTTTGTTTTTTTTTAAGTGTCTGGCAATTTGAACTGGATGGCTGATTTTCACATACAGATGTCACAAGATTTAATTTCATCAAGCAGTATTCAGTCCTTATTAAGATCTTTTATTAATAATGTTTGACAGTCGGATTGCCGTGTAAATTCTTCTACAGGACATTGCAAAAAAAAAAAAAAAAAATCTGTCTATGGTTAACCCGGTATAGTCCAGTCAATAAAATACTTTTCATTTTTAAATTTAAACCCTAGAGGGTTATTACAGAATAGTAAAGGACATTTTTTTTCTTTGTAATTTTCTTTTCTTAATTTTCGCAATGTTGGTCTAATGAAATTAGATGGTTATTTGCCCAGAAAAGGGTCAGATCCTGTGCTGGCCGGTCCATATGTGTAAATTATACGTATGCTCCCTGAACCACTCTTTCACAAATTAAGCCCAATGAGTCCTGATGTTTTCATCTTGGAATTGATCCATTCCATCAGGAAAGTATTGATGGAACAACTTGGTCATTCAGTACGCAGGTAGTCAACCAACCTAAATTTCTGGACACTCTATGTTGCTGAACCTAACTGAAACAAGCCCAGATTAAATTACTGCCCCCAAAGATTTACAAGGTAGAAAACAGACATGATGGATGCCCAAAGTCATTCTTCTTGCCTTGATGTATCCATTACTCTGGAAAAGGGTAAATCTGGACTCATCAGAACATATGACCTTTTTCCATTGCTCCAGAGTCCAACCTTTGTGCGCTTTAACAAACCAAAGCCTTTTTCCCCTTTAAATTAGACTAGCTGATGATTTAGGACTGCACACCAGCATGGATCAAATGAATCTTGAATTTTCTTTGTATTGTGTGAAAATGTTCTAGCTTTCAGTATCACCATGAGTCCTACAGTTAATTGTTATTACCAAATAGGGCAAGAGATTTCTGAATGATGTCATAGCTGCTGATATTTGAAACAAAATATAAACAAGATACAGAGAGCTAAGTTCTCTCTTCCCTACTTTCTCCTGTGCTCTCTAAGAAAACATGTCCCATCACAAACTTTCTCTAATTTACACCACCTGTCCCACTTCATGTACATGAGAACAGACTTTCTCCCTGTCAGTGACAGAGTGGAACAATGTTTATCATGGCTTGTGGATATGGGCAGGTTGTCCAGACTCTGTTTGTTTCTAATCTATACAGCCACATTTTTTCCCCCTGTGTACTTACAAGATGTGTAGTTGGCAGATGATAAGGAGGTATTCAGTAAATGTGAATGTATATCTTTATATAATCTTTGTTCACTATCATTTAAAATTTATTTCTGAGAATATTTCTTCTTTAAGGACACTGGTTCATCATTATCCTCCCACGTTTTGGTAATATGTAAGATAGCTCTAAAACAAATTTTATCATCTTCATTAATCTCCTTAGCTGTTTAGTTTGCTTGATAAGGACCAATAACTTGACCCTTTCTGAACAAATTAACATCTTTCCCACGGCAACCAGATGTGTACTCTGAGCAGATTGCTGCTTAGTTATGATTAAAAATCTTGTTCCCAGTTAAAATATATTAACCACAGCATTTTCCAAAAATAGTTTTTTTTTTACCCATTTCTTTTGTTAAAAGCAGCTTTGAATTTTTTTTGTTTGTTTTGTTTGATTTCTGTCATTTTTTAAAACCAAAGAATTCTCTGAACCAAACTACTTTTCCACACACATCAAGAGTGATAATATTAAAAAACTTGTTAAAAATAATCATCATCAGGCACCCTTTTTTATGTGAATGTATCTAAATTAAATGCCTTGTGCTTTTGATGTGTTTTTTTTTTCTTTGTTTTTTTTTAATGACAGGACAGAAAACTAGCAAAGAAAAGTAATCACGGAGCAAGATGCAACTTGTATATACAAATGTTTTGTGCATCATCTTCTAAAATCAGCCATGTTATGTTACAAGTGTAAGCATGAATCATTTTGAAAGAAAATGAAGTGAATGTTTTTATTTTTTTTAAACATGAAACAAATGAGGGAAATGGCACAGAACATTTTTACTGGAATATATTATTGATTATAAAAACACATCAATATTGTTTTTGTCCTTAAAGAGCTCAGAATTGTGTCCTCCTCCAAAATAAATGAATGTCTTAGTGTTTACCTTAATAAAGAGCTAATTTCTTATAACAGAGATAGGGCAACCATCAGCCATTAGGCCAGATTTTAGCCACACATATCTAACTATTTTTCAAATAGTTTATCCCTTTGCACAACTTTTCTGGGAGTGCCATATCGTAGAGCTTTGGTACCAGAATTCATGCCGTCTTCCTGCTGTCAGGAACAGGAGTGCAACAGATTGATCTGCAATCTGGACCAGAAGGAATGAGAATTTTATGTAGTGGCCCAGAACTAGTCACAAAGTTGATAAGCTCCTCTGAAATTAAAAAAGTAATTGCAACTAATAAATGTTTTGTGTGTTTGGATTAATTCACTCAGATGGGAAAAAAAAGGAAAATGATTCCAGCATAATTGTTGGATAATTTATTCTGTACATAAAAAAGTTTTTTGCTTTTTTTTTTTCCTTTCAGTGAAATGGCCATTTATTCTATTCCAATACTTGTAGGTGAAATGAAAACAAAAATACAACATTTTTTTAAACTAATCTTCTTTTTTACTGATTTAGATCTTCATCTCTATATGTACAGTAAATCCACTGGTAGGAGATTGTGGTTATTTAATTTTCTTCCAGTCACGTACCTGTAGCTAGGATGTAATTGTACCCCAGGGACAATTTCACACTTTCAGCTAGGTAAACGCCTTGTCGCTGCACAACCCTATTGTGAATTATATAAAAGGAAATTAGATTAAAGCAATTGGATTTTCATGGTAAATTACTCTTTAACCCTCAAATGACCCACAGAACAAGAGAACAGTGCAGCCACAGCTACATCTAAATAACTGTAAACTGCTATTTCACACTTTAAGTTTTTTATCACCAAAAGCTTATTAAGAAAAGCGGTCTTATTTTTTTTCCTTTCAAAGGTCTGCTTCACTTCAACAACTTTGTCTATAAACAGATAAAAACAAAGCATCTGTGCTTCAAGGACTTCTCTTTTTGTAAAGTTTTTACAGTTCTAGAAGCTGTTTCACTGCAGCCAATACAGCAGAAAGTTTATATTTGAACGGACTCTGTTTCCCCATGCAATGCTTGTTTCTTTTTTGGATGAAAAGGTGGTAATAGATCAGCCACTTGATCAACAAGCAGCATGAGAAAATAATATAGCATGAAAGTGACTTTTCATTTGCTGGCAGCACACATAACCAGATTACACGCTAAACACAAGAAAAGCAGAAGGACAAAATTAAGGGTTGTTTTCTTTGATAGCTGCATATCTAATTTGCATGACTTTGCATAATATAGTCCGTAAAGTCAACAATATTCATAATGTGAGAGCCAAATCATATTTTCCCTAATAGGGCATCAAGATTAGTTTTTACTTTTAATGTTGTGCAAAGAGGTCCCCAGCTTAGAGGACAACTATAAAAAGAGAGAGGAATAAAGGCAGTTTTACATTTCTCTCATCTTCAGCATTTGTCTCTCAAGTTCTTCAGATTGAATAAGTTCAGTTAATAATGTTGTTACATTAAATCTACAAGTGAGTGCAGCTTTCCATTAATGTCAACAACTACATTAGAAGTAGAGTTGAATGGTAGGGAAAAATGGATGATGACATTTTTAAAATAATTATTTTGATAATAACCATGGATGTGCTAGCATCTGTATGTAACTTTTTGTTGTTGTTGAAATTAAGATTTTTTTCAATATTCATTCAGATATCCAGTCTTGTCTCCCTTGCAATTTTTTTAGGTAACTTTTTCTGAATAAAGAAAGCAAAAACTAATCTTCTTGTGTATCCCCTAATTAATCTCTTCCTCTTTATTAACAATACACGTCCATGTGGACAACATGGGCGTGTACGTGAGAGCATAAGGTTGAGAGCATTTGGCATCTTGGTGAAAAACAGAAGACTAATTACCTCCTGAAATAATTTAATGTCGGCCCCGGTGTGAGCTCCATTCAGGAGGACAGCTTAACAGGCCCAGTCCTCTGATAGGAGATTCATCTCTGTCAGCTTAGATAAACCTGCTGGCCATCACCGCTTTGGCACACACACACACACACACACACACACACACACACACACACACTGTTCTTGCATGTAAAGGAAAAAATAAAAGACCTGATAAAGCTATCCTGTCTAACCCGACCTAGAAGACAGGAGACCTAAATGAACATGAGGTTTCATTAACATTTCCATTTTTGGCACTTAGGCTGTGCATCTGTTTGAGTATTATTTATTTTTAAGCAAATCATCTTTACCCTTCTTAGACATAAACAGCTGCCACCACTCTCCGCGATGGTCTTTGGATCTGTCAGCTTGGGGTAAATAGGATTTTCATGCACATGGTTTAGTTTAATTCCACTTCCAGGTCATTCTGGTTAGTGTTCTTTGATGAAACCAATCCTAATGGACATTTGCATGTGAGGCTCGAGATGCGTATAGGTTTAGGAATGACCCAGGTTTTCATCTCAACTCACCCCTGCAATACGAGAAGCTTTTATTTTAGATATAAACATTTGAAGGGTATTAATATTAAATCAGTTTATTTTAACATAAAATCCAGCATATCTTAACATAAGAAAACAAATGTTGTAGATAGAACATTGTTATGACATTTAATCAATTCATCGTTGTCTCTGAGAAACTGTTATCTTGTCAGGCGTCAGGGTTCTTATAAGCATCAGTATTCTAAGACAGCCTGCCTCGCTAGGATGAAAGCTATGATTGGGACCAAGGCAACAATTACTTTGGATTATTTATGGGCAGGTTTCTGGGTTGATGGCATTTGGCAATGCCATCGCCCACAGAGGTTAGTTTAAATTAGAGCTCCTCAAAGTCCAAACTATTGTTAGCATCCAGACTGAATGGCAAATCAGTTCATACTCATACTCATGGCACATAGACATTATTATATGAATTCTAATGTTAAAAAAATAAATATATTGAACGTAGTAATGACAGGAAAGTCAGTGACCTTCATATAGAGTGTATAGCTTGGGCAACGCATAGCAAACCTTTTCCCAGGTGAATAGGGTTAATATGATTTCTTTATTTCATAGCTCAACCAACATTCATATGTGGTCAGAAATGGTTTAAAAGTGAGTTGCAGATGTGGCTCCCAAGTGAGTTCATTCACAGGGTCTATGGAAGCACTGGCTGCGTTTGCTCATGTGGTCTGTAAATAGAATCCACCTGATTTTTAAGTAGGGCCCTTTCAAAGTGAGGCCAATGTCACTAAAATAATAAAAGCTGTAATCACATAACACCAGTGTAGACATCCCCCACTGGCTTCTTGTCCATTTAAAAAGTGAGTCTGTGATTTTACTGCTAAAGTTTGAGGTTTTAAATAGATGGGTGCCATCATATTTATCAGATCTTCTTTACATCTACACTCCTGTGTAAAAGCTGTGGTGAACCACTCAGCTGCTCTAAGATGTTCAAAGACCCAGAAGTGATCAAGCTTCAGCAGTAACTGCCTCAAGTCTGTGGCAGAGATATATCCAATATATCCCACCCCGAATAGTGTAGACATGTTCAAATCATCGCTCTTCTAACTGAGGATGGACTCAAGCAGAATACACTTCCACAATAGACCATTGACAGTTGGTTACAACATTTTATTGATCATTTATTCCTGTTTATTCTTATAACTTCATGTTTAATTGGTTTAATTGACATTTTGTTTTTTAATATCATGTTTTGTTTTGTGTTCTGCCTTTGCAGATCTGTTGTTTTTAAAGATTCCTTAGAAATAAATTTGATTATGACTTCTGAAACTGAATCTCTGACTGTGAGCAGACTTTTCTCCCAACTGCTTTGGGTTGGAGTTGTCTTTTTCCACTTGGTTGTATCCCATGAATCTGATTTGAAGAAACTAGTCCTAAAAAATGGTAATAGTGAAATGGTTCATCCAGTGAGCTTCCAAACATTCAACTGTCCAAAATAAATACATAAATCTCCCCTATTTTCCTGTGTTACAAACCATCTGGCTCCTCAGGTTCTGTTTATCTCCATCACTTTTGAAGACCGGGAGCCTCTGGGTATTTGATGCTTCCTGTATTACAAAGGAACTTTTCACAGTTTGTTATATTCATTACTATGATAGACATGGCCCATATGATTTTTGAAGTGAGCTCCTGTGTAAATATTTTGTTGCAAGAAGTGGAACAACCAATCTGCTTTGGCACTGTTATGCAAATTAGGCAAGTTTAACAATTTTCTTTTTATACTTCTCAAGTTTGTTTGTCAAATAACACAATTTATCCTGGTGACCATAGCACATGTTAGCTGTAACATGTTTACATATGTTAATGTATGGCCAGCTGCAGAAATACTCAATTTTCCTACAAAGAAACACTACACAATGATACATGCATGTCAATATGCATACATGTTTCTCTGACCCATGCCACACACACACACACACATGCACACACACACACACACACAAAAACGGGATTTTATGTTCTCTGGGGACCTTTTTTCGTCCCATCACTTGTAGGGACCAGCCTTTCTAAAAGTCCCAGAGATCTGAAAAAAAATCAGTAAAACTTAACATGGTACAAAGAGCTCATACACACCTTCACATACCCACAATTCTAATCTTTCTTACGGCACCTATTCTGAACATGCTCTCGGAGGACTTCCAGAGAAAACATTAAACGTGGTTG
>JAOWBL010000002.1:12593266-12604075 GCA_028564865.1 Zenarchopterus dispar
CAAAAATTTGTCCCCACAACCGGTGAAAACCAGACCACACACACACACACACACACACACACACACACACACACACATATATATATATATATATATATATATACAATTGAATCTGAGAATTGAGGAATGAATTTAAATAAACAAGAATGCAGACGGAAAGTGTTGCAGAACCAACAAAACCTCAAAACAACACTGTGGGATACTTTAATGACACATAATGTATTGATGTAAAATGTTACCACTCTGTACTCTGAGCTGACAACACTGATGCATATTCTTCCTACACTGCTGCTCTTTCAGATACAGGCTCAATGTCCTTATAGTCCAATCAAGCTGCACCTCATGTATCAGTCACAGTTCACTGGCAAATGGAAGCTTGAGATCAGTCACCCTTTGAAAATTAAGGCTCAAATATCTTTATAATATTGGCATGCTTTTACAATTGGAGATGAAGTGCACCGACATGTCCTTCTTCAAAACAAACATGCACAAGGACGGTAGTTGCTCACCATTGGCATTATTCGACCTGTTGAGTACTTCCCTTTGACCGTAGGCTTTTAGTTTGATCATCACATGAAGTGGGTATGCGACAATGGACTAATAAGTGAAAGGCATGGGACTGCATCCTTCTCACTTCAAAGATACGCTACTCTTATGTTTGATCTGAGGGAGACAGAACTATAAAGCCTATGGCGTGTTTTTGTTTTAATTTGAAATGAAAATAATCTGGATTAGCGTAATCAAAATGTAAAATTTGAAGGTAGCATCTCAGTAAAAAAAAATCTGCATTGATTTAAACTTGTTGACTTTTACAGTCAAACTGGGAAAGTAATTCATTAGTTGGAAGTCCAATGATAGGCATGAAGGGATGCAAACAAGTTGTTTTTGTTGTTTGATAGGCATGAAAAACAAACAAACCAGAATAAGGACATTGCCCCAAGGTCTCTTTGTTCAGTGAGAAACTGACATAAAGGGCAAAAATGAAAAGCATCACTGGTGAAAATCTTTCATACAGGCTTAGACCTTTATTTCAGAGTGATAGGAGCAAGAAATTCTGACACGCAAATTAAAGGTGCTGTGAGGAAGAAAAATGTCTTTGTTTATCCTTTTAATTAAGAACATTTTTTCTTGATCCTCCTTTATCTTTAATATATCACTCTTTCTACTTTTCTCTGTTCTTTTCTGTCTATATAAATGCATGTCTTCAAGGTTAGATAAACTACTTTGTCTTTATACTTTCATGAAGGAACTACAGCCTTGAGTGAAAATGCAACATTATAACCTTTTATTTTATTTTATTTTTTTAAATTTTTTCTTGTATCACCTCACTTCAGTCCTTGGAACTAGGTGATGGCATTTTATGATTCACCTGAGTATGATATATCACAGTTGCCTTTGGCTCTGGTGGTGCTCATAACAACATTATAACCTTGAGGAGTTTTTTAAGAATATTTAAAAGATACCTGAAAACTGGACAAAGATGGTTAACTGGATTACATTTACATGAATAATTATCCCTTTCAGACCGTTGCCCAGAGACTCGATCTCTGATATGAAATTGAAATCTTCATATTAGATTCTGTGTGAATTCTGTGTGAACAAAAAAGCTGCTTTGAGCAGGTGTCACTCAGGTGCAAGAAGCCCGAGTTTGAAAAAACACCCAGAGTCAAACACAGACTCATTCATCAGCCCTTCACCTCTTTATCCATTTATCCTTTTTCCCTCTCACTACAATTCTCTTTTTCCTCAAGAAGAACTGGTCTTCTTATTCCACAAATTAATACCTTCATGAACAGCACACAGAAGGGAAAAAAGGAGAGGAATTGAGAAAGTGAAGGATGATAGAATCCTAAGGCTTTAAAGCCAACGGTACTACAGTATCTAGGTGGTGTAGAATGAGCTCCGTTATTGCTCTCAGGGCTCAAATTGAAAACATTACTAGTCCCATTCACAGTCCTCAGACACAGAGGATGGTCTTTATTTCCAATCTCAGTCTCCTTTCTGGTTGAGGAAGCACCAGTCCTGTGTGTGTGTGTGAAGAAGATTATGTGTTTTTGTCTTCATGAGTGTGTCTCAATAAAGTCCTCTCTGCTGATGCTGGGCACATAGGTGACCTCTCCTGAGCCATTCTCATTACCACCCACCACTCACGGATGGAGGCCTGGGTGCATTTATAAAGACAGCCGTTACGCCACAAAATCTGTGGCTTTAGCATCTAATGCTGTAGTGTTGACCTGGGTAAGAAAGGAAAGCATCAGAATGTATTATGTTTCACTCTAAAGGACACTGTGAAACAGTATTGTAGTGAGGTTCTGAATGAGCAAGTTACTTTCAAAGATTTGAATAAGTAAAAGCTTCAGTTGAAAGACCTGCTATCTCTCATTGACAGGTTCACACCTTTTACAGTTATATGTTGTTTTCCAGTAGAAATATAAGGTCAGAATAGAGGTATGTATGTTTGGTAACGTGATGTATTTTGCTGTTGCATTTAGAAGAAACTGTGCTATTGATAACACTTCCGAGAAACATGGTTGCATTTCATTTGAGATTTTAGATGATGCCCACTCACTTGGTTAAACAGTAGAAAGTTTTTCATAATAATAAAATGAAAGAAAAATCAACATCTTTCTGGAGTGTAATACCTGCCAACCTGTCATTGGCTCATTGCTGAAAGGGTGTTTACCTCAACACAATTCTCTGAAAGTAGAAAGGTCATAAAAAGAACATAAAAAGAACTTAAAAGGATGACAAAAAGGACAGATAGCATAAAAGAGATTAATACATAGAAGATCAATAAAGGAGATTGTGAAAAGGTTTGGTAATTGGATGAAACAAAGCTATGTGCAAAATGCACTCCCAAGGGCTTAAAAACTTGGAATTCAGACTGGTACCAGCCAAAACATTAGAGGTTTAGTTTTGGTTTAGCAGAAAAAAGTAACTCCTTCACTGGCAAGGTCAAATTAGAAGAAAGAAGTACTCAAAAAAAAAAAAAATGCTGGAAAGCTAACATGGCTAAGACAATCTAAAACTAGGTCTATGCCATTGCTGGCAGAGTTGGTTTTAGGCCAGAGGTGGGGAAAAGGACAAAGAGCTCTGCACAAGTTGGATTCTGGATAACCATGCACTGGGTTGAGGTTCTCCACTTGTTTCTTCAGTTGAGCATGGTATCCTGTTTACAAGCTAGCTGTGGGGCCGATGAAGTGCAGAAGGCTTGCCAGACTTGGCAAGACATTTATTTGATTTAGTCTTGGAAGAAGAAAATTTGGACAGTAGAATGCAATTTAATATCTTAGAAAAGCAGTTGACATTCACCAGATTTTTCTAGTACCTTCAGAAGGTTAAAATGTTTGTGACAGTTTATGGAAAAGTCTGATCAGCAATGTTTTGGCTGGGCATTTTTGAAAAGGCATATCGACAAACCATACGAGGTTGGTGGGATTACTTATTCTTGGCATCAACTGTAATGGTGACCTCATAGTCTTTCAAAACTTGAACACTGAAAGTATTTCTCTAGTATTTCAGTAATTTGTTGAAACTAAGCTTTTAACACTTCAGAACGAACAGTATCAGTGGTTTTTTTTAAAATATCCATGCTTGTTCGTAACTTTAGTCACCTCAGCTGAGAAGGATACCTTTTGCATGGGCAACAAACACATATTGTGAAGGCTAACTTTTTTTTTTCTGACAGTTTTCTAAAAAATTTCTAAAGACTTACAAGGCTAATTCCTCATGATGCACACTAAGAAAAATACCTCATATTTTTCTGATTTTTTTTTTGTATCACCATCAAACTGATAAGTATCAACTCATGAAACTTCTAGTTAACATAACAACACTACAGATGTTTTCTGTAAATCAGTGTTTGAGAAAAGCAGAGTTAGAGATGTTTATTGCTTAGGCATTTTGAAAAGTCAGACTTCTCCTGCAAAGGGGATGTTTCCATCAATAAAAAAAGTGATGATAACAGCTATCTGTGAGCTGCAGTTAAGAACCTTTAGAGTGCTCCTGAGAGTGGTAGTCTCTTTTATTGTCCTGCTTTTTGGCTTCTTTGATGTTTCAGGGCTTAAAGCAACTTCACTCACAGAACAGTATAGGTCTTGAAAGGACTGAATAGATGTGTTGGCATTGTAAAGGAGGGCACACACTGACAAAAAGATAAATGCTCAGCTAAGACAAGTGAAAAAGAAAGCTATAGTAGGAACTCAGCAATATTTGAAAAAGTGATTCCAGCCTATTGCCTCATATTACTATATTCATCTCACTCTAGATTATATTTATCTATATTTCTTGCAAGTATGAAAGTATTGCAGTTCCATCTATTGTAACATCTTGTTAAAACTCATAGTAAGTCAAATTTTGTTTCTCTTTTTTCCTCTTTTTTTTAACAAGTTTTATGTCATTTAGGAAAAAAGAATTCGGTCTATGTAATCAACAGATAGTGATCTATAAGAAACACTTATTCACACTCTACAATACAAGATACTCATTAAGCTTTGAAAAATAGCCAGGGTTTTGGAAAGCAGCTTTTTTAAATGTGAGAGAGACTGATGGTTTTTCAATTTTATTTTCATACTTGAATCTGACTTAGTAAGTGCATTATATACCGGAAACCATAGTCGAAGCAGCGATGCAATTTATTTGTAAATCTGTATTATTTGTGAGTTTACATACATTATTGTGAGCAACGAATGAAGCAGAATCTTTGCACATAGCCATGTTGAAGTAAGTAGAGGAAGTGTCTCTCTCAAGGAGATGAAAAATCAGTTTAGCAACAGTGTCAAACCCTTTTTACTGTAGGGTAAATGCAATGCTACATAATTTAAGAGATGCAGTCATTACCATCAAAGGAGGAGCACTTGTGGGTTTCTGTATAGGCTTGTCCATTACAGTTAGTCTGTTTTGACTGAAACAAGCCTGGAGGAACAGCTCATCACCCCATTTGTCACCAGCTGATTCTCCATTTGACTGGTATAACAGTAGGGTGAATCATTAAATAACACTCCATATGTTTGTAATGAAATTTTACTTATAGTCACGCCAAGAAATATACAGTTTCATAAAATAAGTGGCCTTTGACTCATTTTGATAAACAAAACAGAAAAAAACAAACTTGTGAAATATTCAGCCTGTCTAGTCTAAGGAAGAGAATGTGGGTTTTAGGGTTTGAAATACATGCTTAAAATACAGACTGTCTTTGGTTTTCTCCAAGGCAAGTTTAACATGATCCCAACAAATGAGAGGGGAGCGTATCTCTGTCCTGGAGGAGTACAGAAACAGGTTTCTCTACTCCTGCCCTGGATTTAAACATCTGCTTTGTGTATAGCTGATCAACCCAGAGTTATATTCCTGCCGTGTCGCTTGGTTCTAATCCCTGATGTCTGTGGCAAGGTTCCTCCATTTACCTAGTTTCCATCATGTATTACTTGTTGTGTATTTTCATACTTTGCTTCTGGTGTCTGCCTTTTACCTCTAAAAGCATTGTTCTGTTTTCCTGGTTCTTTCAGCTACTTTGGATTTATTTATGTATTCATTTATTTGCTTCTTCTCTGTCTGCCTTGTCTGCCTTGCTGACTGCCTATCTGAGTCCTGCATTTGGATCTTCCACCTGTCTCTATATCACAGCTTTCAATATAATCATTGTAGGTGATGAAAATGACCCGGTGAGTCAGCCAAGATAAGAAAAATTAGTCTTGTGGTACCTCTGCTGAACAAGGATCATGTGGTACAATCATGCTATATGGAGTCTTTTTTTTCTTTTACATCTTTAGTATAAAATCAAACAGCTAAATAAACAAGATAAAAATAGGCTGTCTAACTGTATCTCCATATGGCAGGGTTCCTTCTTATTTACTTGGAAATTCATTCATTTTTATGCCTCACCATTCCAACTAAATAACCAGAAATAAAAGACTAGTGATTATAATAACAAGTGTTGTATGAAAATATTGAAATGTACTGTACACACAATATTTGATAAATACCCTCCCCACTGAGTGAGAAATTATCGCCTAGGTGCCATTTTTATCTATTGTATAGCTCTTCAAGGTTATCTCAAACCTGTGACACAAAGTACTGCCACCCAGCAAAGTGGAGAAGTAGGAAAAGAACCAAAACCATCAGTCACCAATTCTATTTCCCAGCTCAGGGAGGTGGTACAGCCAGAGGGGAAGAACACTGACTTACACACCTCCACTTAGCCCCAACTGAAGGCCCCCCACCACCCTTGAGATAGAGTTACCACAGGGGGCCACTTGGAGGCTAAACGCCCCTCTCCAACAGGCCCCTCAGGGCCCCATTGTTCATTCGTCCCTCAGTGGGAACTCTTGCTACTGCAATCTCCAGCCAATCGCCCTCCCCAGAGACAGTTTAATTCATGTAGACCCTGAGTGAACTTTATGTGGATATGTAGCAAAATTCACACTCCAAGGACTTTTTCAATAGTGGCTGTTATTGTCTTTTATCTGTCTGCAAAAAGAGCAAAGTGTGATATTCTGCAGTATACCAAAAATATAGATATATAGAGAGCAATGAAAGCCCTGTAGTATCACATTTGCAACATTAGTTGGGTTATAATAATGCACGGAATTATATCATATATGCTTCATCAGACCATTGGCTGGCCACGACTTCACTTCTCCCTCTCCTTGTATTTTGTTACTGGATATGAGATTTATCACTGACAGCATGGGTTAAGAGGCAAAAAGTGTCATTTCTCTCAAGGTAGCATTACTTTGTGAAGGAATTCAACATCATACGAAAGCTTTGCTTTTTGAGATAGATCTGGCACTGCAGGTTCTGCACCCCGTGGTCTCCAGCTAAAGGCCAAGTCTGTGTGGTTTTACCAACAAAAAAAGCTCTCAAGGCAGGAGATGGATAAGGCATTTCCTCTGTCTTCCTCGTGCTGGTTCAGTCTACTGATAACACTACTCTAAGCTAGCACCTGTTGTTGCTCCTTCAGCCCCAGAGCAGGATAGCTTGTCCAGAAAGAGCAAAAGGTCATTTTATCAGCTTTTCTTTACATTAGCCTTCCTTATCATAAACAGACAGGGCAGTTTCTCTCTACTTTAAAAGAGCAAATACAAACTACAGAAGAAGGGCAAATCTACAGTTTTCCTCCTTTGAAAAAGGAGATGATCAATCAAAGAATGCCAGTTCTTGGTTTAATAGCAAACTTTGAAAAAGCTGGAAAGTAATATGCTGTCTACTAATTGTAAATAATTTCACTTACACTGAAAAAATAGTGTAATAACTTATAAGAATGCCCTTTTCAAAGGTCACACTGGTTATTGTTCAACAATAATGGAGGAGAGAAAGAAAAAAAAAGTTTTTCACCACTGTAGTCAGACAGACAGGTCGTCGTAAGCTTGGCTACCAAGATAACCCATGGTTGCAGTGCCACTAGTGTCACAAATAAATCATCATGACTGGCATAAATTAACAACTTTTTCACTTCAAGTATAAAAACTTAAGAGGATAATTGAATTCATTAGGTAAAACTAAAGAGCCAGGCTTTTTGTGGAAAAGGAAGATTTGAATTTTTTGGTCCAAATAGGCAAGGTCTTTCCTGAAAGAGGCAGAAACATGGCATTACCTGGTTGGCTGTATATGTTGCTGCAAAATATTGTTTAGATTTAACAGGCCCTTCACAGGTGCACAAGATATGACCTGCACTATTACACCTCCATAATTGCCAAATGTGCAAAACAGACTTAATCTGCATGCCACATGGTTCCTTTCCATCTTGCCTAGATGTTACCATGTCCAAGATTTAGAAATATAATTTATAATTTCACTTCATCAGACCACAGGTCAGTTGTCTACTTCTTCATTCCTTTTTAAAGTGACTCATGTTAAAGCATCTTTTTACACCTGTATCTTTTTTCTCTGCATGGTAGCATTGTAACCTGCATTTATTGAAGGAGTGGCAAAACTGTTTTCACCGTCAGTGGTCTTCAGAAGTGCACAACTTTCACCAAAGACTCTCATCTGTTTTTCATAGAGTTCCACCTGAGGGCCTGCAGATCATGCCTGCACAGTAGATGAGCATGAAGGTTTCATCGGATTCTATAATCTTTTAATTATATCATCTACTGTAGAAATTGAAATCCCCAAGTTCTTCACAATTTTATGTTGAACTACAGTATTCTTAATCCCTTCAGATCCAAAGATTCATTTGGAATGTCTGTCTAAAATATAAAGGGTTTCTGGAAATATCCCATAAAAGCTCCTCATCTCTTGACCTCTGAATAAACTAGACACACAAAATGAAAACCATAGCAATATTTACTTTTTATGGTATTAGTGGCTTTGCCCTCATCATGATTGATATTTTTGTAGTATTAATATACATTATGTGTCCTGGGATGCTTGCTCTATAGGCTGCTCAATTATAACACTACACATTTTACTGATTTTGCTACATTTTGGTGACCATTTAGTTGTGCAATAATCTAATGGATACTTTTTAAAAACTTTTTAAAAAATTTTTTCAGAAGGAAAATTATTTTTTCAGTTTGTTGTCTTACTATTATTAGTTTAACATCGTATTTATAATGGATTAAAATTCTTTGCAAACTATTTTACTTGAATTTATTAAGATTTTGATGAAAGGCACAACTTCATTGAATGTCTTGTTCACAGATATTCTTTTTCTGTGAACTCAATCTAGTCATGATGACATCTCAGATTTTTCTCTGTAAAATAAAAGGTTCATATTTGAGTGTTAACATTACCCTCTATGTATTTTTTATGCTTGCAAAAATGAAATGAAACAAAGCTAAAATAAATCTATGCACACTACAGAAGCACACTGAAAATAATAAATTCTCCCCAAGCACAATTACTTCTGTTATAAAGTTAAAATCTTGAGCAAACCTTTTCTGCACTCACCACATTCCTTCAGTGTATATTGTTTCTGTCAGTCTCAACAGTCCTTGGGGTACATACATATAAGCAGGTTACATGGGCTTGAGGTATCAGCTGTACAATTTTCACTAAGATAAGCTTTGTATCAAGTAGCTGAAGGCCTGGTTTGGTGAAAAGGGTTAACAAAGTCATTGAGCTGCAGTCCACGTGATGTTGGTGCTGATGTGTCCATCTTGGTGAGAGTAATGTGAGTGCTGTGACATTCTCCTAGTTGTAGTGAGGGCACAGAGAAAGATATGGTCTGTCAGCATGACGCAGATTGGTTGCTAGATGCCAAGGGTGGGAAGCTGTAGAATGTGTGGCTCTGCACTCAATGTCCCATAATTTGCATGAGGTAGTTTGTATTCCAAAGTGGTTTGTAAAAAGATGTGCAAGCAAGGGATCTGCGAGTGAATGTGAGCAGGCTACTGTACAATACCCACTTAAAAAGCATTTGAAATCCCTTTGCTTTCTACAAATCTCTCTCTCTCTGTGTCTGTTCTGCTCACCAGAAACAGATGTCCAGCAGCCTGCTTCCATTAAGCAGATCTCCTCTAGGGTGTAACTCAGCACCACCCTAGACCCTATCGAGGCTTCAGATGATAGAGCCAGCCCCCCATCATCACCATCCCTCTGCCTGGATGTGGAACTTTCAATGTGGACTCAGAGATTGTGACAGCAGGCAACATGTCAAGACTGGCTCTATCTTTATGTGGTGCCTGCTGGAGTTGAGAGAGTGCGAGCTGGACATGGCCCATCCCTCTGCTGTAAGTGGTCATTAAAGAGGTGACTGACAGTGCTTTCTGCTATGAGTAGTGGTGGAGTTGTCCCGCTCATTCCACTAGATACTCCACTCAGCACCACAAGGCTCAGTTTAATGGTGTCGGCTGGTTAGTACTGATCTATCTGTCACTCTATGAGTGTGTTAACCATTGTCATACTCTGCAGCCCTGTGCTGTTCAGTGTGTTTCTTATTTTTTCTGTACTCTATGACTATATTGACTTTTGTGTACTTATGACAAGAACACCAGAGAAGATAAAAAAGTGCCCTCATTCTTCATTTCATTTTTTTCTTTTCTTCTTAGTTTTAAATTGATGCCATGACTCTCTTTAAATACCTTGATAGTATTAAAAATCAGAAAGAAGAAACAGAAACAAGTGGTGTGACAGGGTGATGTTGAGCTAATATCAGCAAAGTTCCATCTGTCTGATTTCTGTGAAGTAAATGTCGGTGAGATTTAAATGTTTTACGCAACAGGATTGAGCCTTTCAACAAACACAGGCGACTTAGCATTATACATGTAGCTCAAAATGGGAAATCATTATAGAGATAGACATATTGTGGATATGTTGTAGTGTTTTGTGAAGATTTACATTTGTGCATATGAAACCTCATTTCAAGGGAAAACAACTGTATACACAGTTCCACTATGGGCCCCTCTTGTTTAGTTCAAAACAGTGCCATGGTCTATGACATTGTCAGTGAACACAATCACTGGCTCTTGGGCTCTAACTGGATCCCTCTGGATCCTGTGAGGTATGGTGAGGATCCTAGTGGATGTAGCTTAAACCTTGTTTATCCTTCTCCGTTCTTTATTGTAAATATACAGGAAGAGAAGTCTCGCAGGCAATTTCTGCAGGCAAGGGAAGGTGGTCTGTACACACTTTGAATGATTCTAGCAGAATGGACAAAGTGGAAGAAAAAAGTACTGGAAATGAAGAAGTACAGCAGACCACTCCCAGCCCTTGCAGTCTGTGCTGCATTGAAACATAGTCAGAACATTTTGGAGAAGCATGTTGGACAATGCAGAGGGTCTTCTAAGGCAAGTGTTATGAGTTGGTTCTGTTTGTCTTCCTTGCCTCTTATTTTGAAGGGACTTCCTGTCCAACCTCAGTTATACTTCT
>JAOWBL010000002.1:12604175-12618106 GCA_028564865.1 Zenarchopterus dispar
TGGTTTATAATTAAAGTTGTGTTTTGGACATCCGCTCCTGGGTTCTGTCTGGTACCTGCCGCATCACCACATAACAGCAAGTTCCTTTCAGCTGAGAGGTTCTGCAGTGAGACACTGTCGATTTGACAAAAGAACATAAATCAAACTTTACTGTGACTCATCCTGTGGATTCATGATCAGACACATTGTTCCCCTGGAGGACATGTGGTAAGAATGATGATGGTTGAAGATCTTTATTGTCATCTACATTGGTGTAGAGGGGTGAGGTATCTGAAAAATTGTTTTCTTGGGTGACAACATTATTTTCATGCTAGTGTAACAACCACGTGAATTCAAATACCACATGATTCCAGCAAAACATTTTTTGTAACAAAATGATCAATATTGCACACTTCACCTGTCAATGTTTTCAATGCTATGGTTTATTTGTGAACATGACCCCCATTATCACATTTCAGGTACCATTGTCTTTTAGTCTTCCATGTAGTCATTAATATTGATGAGGCATCATTTGATTATCATGGCAATATTATGCTTGGAGTTAATGGTAGATGTAATTTTATACCCATCAGCTGCAACATAATATTCTATTTCTTTTTCATCCTTCAGTTCCACTGAATTGTTTTCGCTCCAGGTATCCCAGCAAACGGTGAATAAATTACTTGGAGACGCCCAGAAGCCTTTATGGTTTTTCATTGTTATCCATTCCATACAGTTCTGGGTTGTATTTATCTATCTTTATATTATGTTGGAAAATCTTGGCAGATAATCTAAAGAGCAGGCATGGGAGAATTAGGCTGCTAGTGCCTTGACTCGACCCCTCCTTTTGACTTTCTGTCTGCTCCCTTCCTTTACCCATGTATACCATCCAATCCAATCAACACCATTCATCAGATAGAAGTGATAAGGTTGGAAAGCACACACAGATGTACTAGGAAAGTGAGCTCTCCATGTGTGTGTGTTTTTTTAATGCACTAACTTAAATCTCTTGTGTGTATCTGTATATGTAAGTGTGTAGTAAACAGTAGAAGAGTTCAACATAGGACAAACTAGAAAAATGTTTTAAATGTGTCCTTAAATGTGCATTTTATCTATTTGATTTATACCTGTTTATATCATACAGATATTATTTCATAAATTACATTATCCTCAGCATATAGCTATTGGCGAAATGTTTCAGCTTCTCTGTTACCTTTCTTACTGCTTTTTAAACCATGGCATTTACCTTCTATTAGTCAATTAATGTAAAATATAAAAAATACATTTCTTCAGGACCAGTCTTTGTTTTCAGCTCTCCATCTTCCAGATATCAATGCATTCTAAAATCATCCTAACAGTATAATCTCACCAGCATGTCCTATGTGTATCTTTAGGTATCCTTTCATTAAGACACGTCCAAAACACCTCCTTTAGAATGTACCAAAAAGACATCCTGATCAGATCCCTAAACCAGCTCATCTTGGATGCATATGAACAGTGACTCTTCTCTGAGCCTCTCCCAGATGACTGAGATCCTCACTTTATCCCTAACACCAGATTCATACAGTAGCATTGTGGCAAACCATAATGCAGGGTGTGTCCGACACTTCTGGCCGATGCTGTCATCATGACATGGGATTATCTATGCTTTCCATTGGGGATCTGTCATCCCCCATTTTTGCATTCTGTTTGTGCAGACAGAGAGATGACTTATACGTTTGAACACATCGATAAGTTTTTCCTCCATTGTGCTCTGATGGGTGTCCAACATGATCCGCTTTCGGTTTTAACCCATCTCCTTGTTTGATTTTATTGGGTATGCTCTTCTAACACCTGTTGAAGCAGGAAAAGTTGAAAATCCCCCAACTTTTGCTGTAGGCATTGTAATCAACACAATGCATGTGGAACACAAATTCATTTCAGCAACATATGATGTGACCCCATTCAAAATCTATGGAAATGGACACAGATGACACACACAATGATGCTGGGTTAATCCACAGTAGGGGTGACTACTGACAACTCATGACCACAGCTGAGGGTTGGAATATGGTTATAATGGTAAAGCTGCAGCTTTACTTCCTGCTGAAGCTTTTTTTTTTTTTTTTTTCATTATGACAGCTTTTTTAGGTGTCTAACTGAAACAATTTTGACTGTATTGTAAAATTCTCATTGAATTTCAGTCATGGTTTAGTTTATGTTGGTACTCTTATAGAAGCTTCAGTATTTCTTATTTATTTATTCAAAACTTAAAAAGGTCCACATCTGTAGATCACATAGTTCTATTAAAAAGATAAAGCTCTATAGATCTCACTGCAATGGCTCTGAATTAGTTTATAATTTATTTGTTAATTCTGCCTTTGAACTGAGTGTGTCTGCAAAAACTACACATTTCTGGTAAACAATAGATGTATTCAGTAATATGCTATTTTAGTTCCTGTATATCCATACTTTTAAATTGAAGAAGACCTATTATAAATTACTGAGGTCTTCCTGACTACATAAAGGACAAAAAAGTATACATGATGGTTTTTTTCTATGTTTCGGCTTAAAATGCACAACATGTTATTCATTCTGCAAAAATACTGCTACTACCACAGATAATAATAGTAATGTAGTAATAGTAATTATTATTATTCATGTTGTTCCCAAAACATTTGCCGCTAAGAAGACGCCACTGACTCATTATGCTAACAGTAGTAAAATGAGTTATTGAAAACTTTTTTTTTTTATTACATAAAAAGAAAGTGTTAAGAATATTGATCTGAATCAATAGCATAATATTATAACTGGGGATACTTGTATTCTACAGAGTGCATACTGATGAAATGTGTATTAATTATGTGAAAACAAGTTTTTTACCTTTTCCTCAGATGCCAAGATGCATCTCTTGTTTTCAGTCTTGCACCCATCAACATAAATTTTAGAGTTACTTTGGCAGAATAGATTCTGGTGACAATATGATAATGGCAGATTATGAGGCAACTGCTGAAGATTTAATTATGTGTACAGGTGAGCAGTGTTTGGGCCATGACTGACAATTTTGACTGTACTGTTGCAACATAAAATTCCAGTCATGATTTGTACAGGCAACATATATGAATATATTCTGTTTCATTCTTTAACACTGACCTTTTGTGATTTTTACAGTGTTATAGAGCACGTACACCTGGTTTATAATAAAAAAGAAAGAGAAAATGTTATTTTCTGATAGTCCAACCTTTAAATGAAATAGAATGAAACAGAACCTTGGCCCTGCTGCAAGAAAATAACTTTCCTTCATCTTTTCATTAGACTCTTCCATTCTTATATTTATCTATCTAGGAGTGCATTCATGTGTCACTTTCCCTTATCCTTGGAGACGAGCATAGAGACAATGGTTCCACTGCACCATTTCCTTATGTTCTGTCTCTGCCCAGCAAAACATGACGGAACAAATGAACCAATTAAGTGTGCTGGTGCTTTTGCTGTCCCAGGGGGAACATCCAAAGAACTGAGACACTCTGATTAGCTCACAGGTGAGCTTGATTGGAGACAGCCAGCTAAGATGACTCCAAAGAGCAAAGCTCACATAATATTAACAGAGGCTGCTTGTAATGCTTCCTTTGCCTTTGGCTTATTTGGAGGTGTTGATTAATGTCAAGGCTTCTTTGAGGAGGAAACTTTACACAGAGACAAATGTGTTTATGTCAGATTAACACTGAGAGTACATGCAAGAAATGTGCAGTGCAAGGTGACTGCATTTTTCAATATAGATAAAGCCAGCAGTCGTTAATAACGATACTGTAGCAACTGACCTCCACAGGACACATCTCTAGGTGTGGACTCCCAGAATGTTTAAAACCAGTCTATAACTTTATTTCGATCGATCCCATGCGCTTCAAGAACACCTAGATGGGTTGCACTTGACTTTAAACAAGAATGATCTGTTAATACCTAAAATATTGATCTGATTTGACCCCCTACTATTGGATTTCTTTTAAATACTGTTCAATCTTTCTGTTTTCTTACACTGACAGATTTGAAATTCTTGAGCTCTCTGGAGCTGAGAGAGGCAGAAAGACCTCTTACAGGGTGACATTTTACTGCCAAGGTCAGAATCACTGTGAATTTTATGTCAAAAATGAGTTGCACTCAAAACCAGTGTGTGTGTGTGTGTGTGTGTGTGTGTGTGTGTGTGTGTGTGTGTATTTGGGACTTGGCTGAAGTCACACCTAGGTAAGATGATTGTTGTTTTTGTGATATAAAAGATAATCCACAAACCATAAAGGTCAACCATACAATGATTCAGTTGAGCTAAACACAAAACCATGGAAGGATTCATCGTTTGGCCTTTGACATACTGCAAGTTGAATAGGTCTCTGTGTCATATCAGAAGTTCAATAGAGGCTTTTTCCTTTTTTATTCATTCTTTACTACGCTATCCCTGCCTGCCTTTCTTTTCCTTTCTAGTTCATTTTTTTAAAATGTGATATTCCTTTACTATTCTCCTGTCTGTCCTTCAGACAAGATCTCCAGTTTCTAGTCCTAGGGAAAGAATGAAAGTTTCAAAACCTCCTTATCTCTGAGTCCATTTTAAAGCACCTTGTCCCCCCATGGTCAGTTTGTCACCATGTGGAATGCCAGGAGGTGTCCTTGGGGCAGACCTCTGGTCATTGCTCTCCCTGACACTCAGAAAGAAAAAAATTAGGTACCAGAGGGAGGGAATGTGAGCGAGGGAGAGAGCTGGGGGAGCAGAGGGAGAATGAAGCTGACAAAGGCCCTGAAACAGATCTGTCCCACTCAGCAGAGTCAGGGGAGTATGCAGCCAGACTGTCAGCACCTCTCATTAGTCAAAGGCAGCCTCCCTGACAATATGACACTGATTACTGAAAGCCCTGATTCAGTCTTTCCCTCCCTCTCTCTCTGTATTGCTGCAAACAGTGTCAGCTAAAGTTGCATGCACATGTTCATTCATACGCATACAAACAGACACAAACACACTGACACACAAACCCACACACATTGACTATCTTTGCAACCTAAAATGCTTAAAGTGCATCTCATTTCATTTACAAATTTCCCTCCCATCTCCAAAGGGAGTTAAGCCTTCATTAAAAAGAACAATAAAGGGCAAATGAGTGTCTTCCAGCCCAATTTAAAATCTATTAATTGATTTTCTTTGGATTTAAACAAATTTTAAAAGTCACTGCCTTCCACATTTGAAGAAGTGGTGGAATTAAATTGAAAAAAAATGGACATTTCTGAACGTTAAAGAAGATCAGATTACTTTTATTGTAGTATAACAAAGCTGAAAGTTGCATTCAAACATGGACTCAGTGATGGGAAGAGTTGCTATCAAACAGAACTGTGCCTGTGTGAGTGTTGCTGCAGTTGCTGTTCTTCAACAACAAGAATTTGTTACTCAATCTCATTTCATTTATTCAACATAAGTGTTTGAGTTCTAGATTTTCGGTGTTCACAAGCAAATGGCTATAAAAAGTCTTGAAACTGAAAACTGGATGAAAAATATTACATAGCCTCTCTGTGAAATGTTTTTGATTACATTTGACTCTATTCATAATTGATGGGTAGGAAATAGTTAACAAGCAGATAACTTATTTCTACACTCTTGTTGAAAAGAGACATACAAATGCTGTATCGAATGTGATGGCTTGAACATCTGGATGTTTGCTGCTTTCTATATTTTTCCTGTGTTAATACTTTGTCAAGTAATTCCCAGTTTCTTTGATCAAATACATTTAAGTCTAACATTACTGACAGTTTTATTTTCTTTCAGGCTTACATTAATATTCCTCTAAGATGACTCATGCAGCACTCCTTGGTGATGAACTGCATATTATGCACAGTCTCAGTAAGTGTTTAAAAAGACTGGCATTAAAATACCACATTAGAAAGAGTTCTTATAAGCAAAGCACTTCAAACTGATTACTGTGAAGAAAGAAAAAGCTTCCCTTCTACAATAAACTGTTGAACACTGAAATATTTGTACTTGAAAAACAGTGAATGTCATTTGGACTTTGAAATGACCAGTATGTTAAAAGTACAGTACTTATAGAATAGTATTTCACTACTTTCTCTTCTAAGTAAATTCCTGGGGGACATCAGTAGTAAGCTTTCCTAAATGTGAGGAGAATATTAATGATGTAAACCTTCCTCTTACTCTACCAAGGGACTTTTTCCACAAGGGCCCTCTGAAGGAAAGCAGTGGGAAACCTGACCCCAGTGAGAACAGCATCCATCATGCACTTCAAGAACAGACACTGCTGTTAGCCGGAGCAGGTCAAGGATTAAAGGGTGTTAGTAGGGAAGTATTTTTCTCTGCAATTCTAACTTCTACACTATGTTTTCTAGTTTGTACCACCTGTGGACTTGCCAGAGGGAATGTGGTCCATGTGCCTTTGATTGATCCACATGGCATTTTGATCTGGAAGGGCTTTATGGGCTCCACTCTTTATTAGAGGGCCTGCAGCTAGCTTCCACTGAAAGCCGAGAGTGTCCAAGTCTCCTGTGTTCCAGCCATCCTGACATGACTGTTAAGTGTTCTCTCGTTTGCCTTCTTCATTTGCCCACTCTTAACCCTTTGACCAATTGCGTGATCGTTCTGCCTTCACAGTGATGTAGCTTCCCTTTCATTAGAATGATGCTATTAGAATGCCAATGTATTACACACCGTCTAGTTCTTGGCATGCAGGGGTTATGCTATGTATCTGAGTCTGTAGTTCTCCCCACTTGCTATATTGGTTCTAACAAGGACAGGATTGCAGCCAGATTGACAGCTTCTGGGGCGTTTTAACAAGCTTGGTGTTAAACTGCTAAACTCTGAAAAGGCATATGAATGACAGGCTGCCAAACCACACAGAGCACAAGCCCACTGCCTTCACTGTTACAATTTTCTAACGCACCAAAAGCTTTAAGAAACAGAGAAAATGCAATCTTGTGTTCTTATAAAGATGCTATTTTTTCAACACATGCATTGTTACACCGCTTTTATTAGACAGTAATACATACACGTGTACTTGTGCATAGCATGATGTAGTCATCCATATTTTTTTTTAAATATGTGCATTAATTAAAACTGATTCAGTGATTCTGATTCAAATATCCAAGAAAAACAACAAATGGTTTTGCAAGATAGAAAAAAAAATCAATCTCATTATCTAAATATTTTTAAATGATGCTAGAGGATAATAAATACACTAAATAAAACACAGTGTAATGATACAAAAACAAAAAGAAAAGGTTGATAAAACAACTAATCAACCAACTTTTATCAGACAATAGCAAGCAAGTTTCCACAAACAGATATGAATAAATAATTTAGTAATTGGAAAAGAAAATAAATTCAAATAAGAATTATAGTTCTTATCTCCTAAGTTGTTGGATTAATTCTCAAATGAGAATTTTGAAAAAAAAAAAAGAAGGGTTTTTTTCTGTTTATTAAAGGGGACCTTTCCTATGGCAACTCAAGCACAAACAGAGGCGGAATGAAAATGGCCTTGGCATCTGTAAACTTGGTTTGAAGTTTGAAAAAAACAAGAAAAAAACTGTACATGTTTATGGACCTTTTTGCACAGTAAACACTACTTATTGTTAAATAGCAGATGATGGAAATGACTCCAGAATAAGTTGATAAGTGGACCTTGAGCTAAAAATACTTCATCCAAAAATACACTCAGTTTTTGAAAAAATGTATCTAACATTCACACTTCACCTTAAAAGCATGTTTATTCACTATTTCTTACATTTTTTCCTTTTATGTGGTGTCCTTGAAAATGTTTCTAAAAGTGTCTAAATGTACTCATTGTACCATTCTTGTGAATATACACAAAGTCCCTAAATATCAATTCAACATGCCTAACCACAGTGCACAGGGAATGGATTCAGAGGAAGGGTGTGAAATGTGTGTGGAATTTGCCAGTTCTTTTTTTTTTTCTGTCACCATCCTTTCTCTCCAAAACAGAGGGGAAGTCAAAAACACCATTTGTCAGTGCACATTACATCTCTGCTGTTATATTCCCAAATGAAAGCCTAGTATGTGACTCCTTTCAACAGAGGATGGTAACAGACCTTGTTAATTGGACTTGGCTCAGTTCTCCATGAGGTCCTATTGTCAGCATGACTAACAGAGAATTACTGGGCCAGAGCTGCTCATGGATACATGAATTCTGAGTGTACGATCAATGTATATTTTAAAACGAATGTTATAATATGATAATTTTGCATTTTAAAACCAGAATGTTGACATTCTCCTAGAATCCTGGACAGGACTTCTTGCTGCAGATCATTTGTTTGTGCCGTCTCCATTTGTTGTTTGTGACTGCCTGGTGCACTGCCATCCAACTGTTCCCCATATACTGGCTGCTCCAGTAAACAAGTAAATAAGACTATCAATGTGTGGTCCTTTCATAAGATGTGACATAATAGGGCTGATCATTTAAATGCTTCCCAGTTCCAGTGATATCTTCAAGCCTTTTGCTGTTACTCATGGGTTCTTCTTTACCTTATTAGGGATTTCGTGTTGCACCTTTGGGGTCATCTTGGCTTAGCACCCACTTGTAGGGAGAATCATTACAGTAGTAAACTGTGCATAGACATTCATCCATGCACAGTGACATAACTTTGTATGCCTTTCAAGCCTCTTGTAGATAAACCACTCTTAAACCTTTTTTTAAAATCAAAGTGACTCTGAACAACACCAGCAAATTAATTTCATTAATTGTATTCCATCAGTACAGTCCAATTAGCTTTTATTGAAGTAATTAATTCATGGATTCACTTATTTTTTCCACCATGACTGTAAATGTTTTAAAGATATGTTCATTTGTGTTTGTCTATTGCTGTGACTTCACATTTTATGGCAAATTCATGTAGAAAATGAGCTACATTGTAATTCTAAGCAATTTTCTTCACTTGCTAATGTAATGCAAGAGTCATGTATGAACCTATTACCTATAAGTGAAACTAAGTTTACAATTTACAAATATGTCAATGGTGATGTGCTTTTTTTCATAATTTATTGAGTAAATTATCCTTAAATATTCAACTGTTTAAACATAGGCTATCTCTGAAAGTTTATCCTTATGTAATAAAATTGTAGTCTGTCGATGCTGCAACATCTTCCAAATAACTTGAAGGTTTTCTTCCACAGTAGACAACAAAAGTAATTTTCTTTTCAAAACATAGTGCTACCAAAGCTTTAAATGAAAAAATATTTGTATGCAGTTTGTATTTCTGAAAATGTTTGGCCTGAAAAATTCAAAATTCGAGCTTGAACTAAGTCAGGACTATTTTTTAATTTTTATTTTTATTCAGTTCTGTTTTAAAAAACAGTTTATTTGTATATTAATTAACACCAGTAATTAACACCACTAATGAACTTTGCAACAAGCCAGTTTCAATAATAAAATACAAAAAAGTCAAATATATCTTTAATTTTCTAAATTATGTGGGCTAAATTTAGTGTTGCCATGTCAAAAATGAAAATTATACTGAACCCAGGCATCCCTTCACTTCTCTATTCATTTGACTGCAGAGACCATTAGGTAAACCAAACATTATCACAAATCAACTTTAATACAACTCAAGCTGATGCAGAATATCTACCACAACACACCATAATTCCAAATTCCAGCTTTCCACCCACACATTAGGACGTTAAAGCTTTAGCAATTGAGCCAAGATAGTCCTGCATGGCTGCAGCCAGTGAAGCCATTTACTGGGACTGTCATATGATTGGATTGAGGCAGGCCTCAGCGCAGCTCAAGCTGCACTTATCAACTAGCTGGCAGATAGGGCTTGTCATACTGCCTGTCAGATCTGATGAGGGGACAACAAGGCTCACAATGGAGCTAAAATGCAATCTCCTCTTCTGCAGATGCATGGACTGCCACAGGGACACACATATTAGACTTTGTAAACAGCCAAATTTGAGCACTAAACTCTAAGAATTACTTTTAGGAAGGTTGTGCCTTTGTCAGCCAGCTAGCTGAGACTGGGAGCATTTCCATACAAATATAGTGTTATTTTAAATGGTTTAACAAAAAACCAAGACGAAAGGGCATACTGGACCCACTGAAACTAAATGCTAAGCATTGTATTGCTGAAAAGATATACTCAATGTCCTTTTGACTGCAATTTACTGAGCTTTTTAAATTTATGTAAAACGTTATTGTTTTCAAAAAAAAGTATGTATCAGTGCATACAATTATTTGTAATGAACTATAGAAGTCTAAAGACAATAATATGTTTAACCCATTGGGCACTAAACTATTTTTTTAAACATGCTGGAAAATCTTCCTCAAACTTAGAGCTTCAGCTCTAAACTAAACAAATCTGAGCTTATATGACCTCATTTTGAGGGCAATGGTACACTATGGCAAACATTACCATGGCCCCAACTGTTTTTGCAGTTGGTGTTGTAGAAGACGATGGATAAATTTGGAAAACTCAATAAAGTATATTATATCTTATCTTATTATTTGCATTAAAATGGGTCAAACCATACATCAGGAGCTTTGATGCAGAAATGACAAAGTAATAGTAGTGATTTAAAGAGAGGCAGAAGCTTTAAGACTAAACTAAGTGATTTTCATAAACTGCTGACCCTCATAACAAGGTCTTGCACTTGTGCAGAACAATAGACCTAAGACAAAATATGAGTCTGCACTAACTCTAACTAACTATACTCATGAAGTAGGTCATACAGTGGCCAAGGTTAATATTTCCATCACAGAAGGTTTGTATCAATACAGTTAGTGCTAAAACAGAACAAAAGTAATCTAGAGTCACTTTACAGACCAAGAAAACAAATCTATTTACTATAAACAGTCCAATTTAGAGCACTGACAGGATGATATAGCAACAAATGAGGCAACCACGTTACTCCTATAAACAATTTAGAATCACCAACCAAACTAACATTAATATATTCATCCATTGTCTATACCCACTGGTTCCTGCACAGGGTCATGGGGGTCTGCTGGAGCCTATCCCAGCTCATTAAGGTGATAGGGAGGGGTACACCCTGGACAGGTAATCAGTTCATTCACAGTCACGGGTAATTTACAATTCTCAATCAACCTAACGTGCATGCTTTTGGACTTTGGGAGGAAGCCGGAGTAGCTGGAGGAAACCCACACAAGCACAGGGAAAGACTCCTGCCAGGCTCGGGAGTCGAACCAGGAAAATCCTTGCTGTGAGACAACAGTGTTAACCACCAAGCCACTGTGCTGCCCCTAATATTGATTGATCTATTTATTAACTAGTGAGAAAAACTTATCATGTTTAGAACGTATTTTTTTTTCTTTTTTTTAAAAGAGTTCCTTGGTTAAGATTGGCAGCAGCTGAGGGCGTTATATAAACAACAAAGCATTAAAATACCATCAAAGACTGTGAACAATAACATCTAAAGTGACAACTTATTTTGATTCATTCCATTGATATATCTATTCAATTAATTGCAACACCAACGAGACATGACAAAAGGAAAAAAAAAATGCACGCATCAAGACAATAGT
The DNA here is from genome assembly GCA_028564865.1 of Zenarchopterus dispar. Classification (NCBI taxonomy): domain Eukaryota; kingdom Metazoa; phylum Chordata; class Actinopteri; order Beloniformes; family Zenarchopteridae; genus Zenarchopterus; species Zenarchopterus dispar. The sequence goes on from JAOWBL010000002.1 coordinate 12,615,674, forward strand.
ACAGAACATCAAAAAACAAGCTGTGTTCTAATGCATTTATAACATTTATATGTATATGTATATGCTATATGTATTTATAGCATTTATAATAGGACTGTTCTGGAGCGTGTGTGTGTGTGTGTGTGTGTGTGCGCGCATGTGTGTTGGTGTGTGCGCATGTGTGTTCTGTCCTCTGGAACAGGATCCAACTATGTTAAATAAGAAAACCATGTCACTTTCTTGTGACATATTTGTGGTCGCAATTATGTAGCATATATAAATATGGTTACAAAAATTTGGAATGAGAAGTAATAATATTGTTAACATCTTTACTTATAGATTAAAATCACATTAATATTCATATTCCAGTCTTTGAAATGCGTACTTCAGTCTATCGAAAATGTCATTTTCAAACTTGGTTTTAAACTAGATTGTGCAAAAAGTGCCTGGCTTTGATTCGAACAAGCTGCCTGCAAGTAAGGCATGAATACGACATGGCCTAACCATGCAGTACACTGACATGTCTACAAAAGGAAATAATGAGGGGCAATGTAAGAAACAGAGGTCTTCACAATGCAGATCTGATTATCCTCCATTAGCCTTTTCATGTTTTTTGAATTTTCACATCTCACTGCCCAGGTAGAGAACCCTTAGCTGGATGTCTGTGCTATTGAAACCAGCCAAGCTCTTTTTTCTTATTTATTCCTCAACTTTCTCACTGCTGAGAACACATTCCTCCATTTTAATAAAATCCACCCTTTCATGTTCCCTGATTATGATCCTTTCACCAAATGCTTTCCAGTCCCCATGAAATAATGATATTTAAACAAGCAGACATGCACTGGATCACCAGAGGAGGCTCAGGGACGTTTAATATCTGGCTAAGTACAAAGAGCAAAGGACAACGAAGGCTAGTTGAAGAGAGGCTCATTTCTCCACGCAGCACACAGTCTGCTTTCTTGAGATCATTAATTTCTCCAAAAGAGATCTCCCCGGGTGAGACTCATTCACATGCAGATGGCACTATTCTGCAGGAGCCTCTATCGCTGTTATGCTCCCTTTCCATCAGGCCATTTAGTGCTCCCTTTCTCTCTTTTGCTGCGTCGTCCCTTCCTATATTAGGGAAACGGTTAGCTTGGCAGCCTTAGGTGACATAGCACTCATATTTCAGTTCTGGAGAACAGGAGTAATGCAGTGTGCTACAATGGAAACATTACATGAGAATTTGTCTCTCTTAAAGTGAGCAAAGTCGGGGAGGGCGTCACTTAGTGATACAAGCATTTGTCTTTGGGAATCATTTCTCTTCTTTGTCCTCTGTTATTCTCAAAGCTAAACCTTCTCTGTTTCTTCCACATGCATGAGACATATTTCAATTTCTCGCATCTGTGTTGTGACAGATAATGCTGTAACATTACATCAGCTTCCATTTATGATGAAAAAAGAGGGAAGTAAATCTTTTCCACATCTCCCAAAATATAAGATAGTTGTCTCTGCAATTCTTATCTCCATTTTGTTATCAACATAAATGGTACATTTACTGGAATCAAAGATCTCTGCAATGTCTGTTGATTTCGAACCTTGTAGGTTTTGTGCCAAAGTGTTAATTAGTGTTTAGTGACCTGTTACTGCTTGCATTTGTGTCCTAACCGAGAGGTGTTAGCAGTTATCTCTCCCACGTTCTCTGCAGTCTCAGTTAAAATTCAACCTGAAAGACTTTGATGACATGTTTCTTTGAAGACCTGATCAAAGCTAAGTCTTTGATGAGAGTGATGTTTGCTGTTGGTGAAAATCTAAAGGAAGATCAATTATTTCAGGGTAAGAAACAGAGTGAGAAATGGTAAGAGAAAGAAGAAGCTCACACATAGACAGTATTGCACAATGTATATACATAACCATGTACATATAAACGTATCTGAAACAGTAATGGATCCGTTTTACCGTACAATGCCTGGCTGAAAAAAAGAGAAAAAGATTTACATAAAAATGGCTGAAGGTTCAAGACTCTACTGGACGCTTGATTCAAACCAATATGATCATTTTAAAAAAGGGAAACGTCTTTTTCAGAGCTTCAGAATGCCTTCCAAATTGATTGCTTAAAGAATGAAAAGCTATTTACTGTATTTTGCTTTTATTTTTCACCAAGCAGTTTATTTAAATTTTATCTCAAGCTTTTTGTTTTGAAAAAAATCATTAATATATTTTCTTCAAAAGACTGAATGATTAAGTGTATTATGTGAAGCTATTAAAGGTGTGTTATGCATGTTCATCTTCCTCTATTTTTTTATTCATATGTTTATATTCATATATGTTTATATTTATTTATTTTTGTCTGCATATATTTTAATGGTTAGTACCATGGTTTGGTAAAATCTTTATCCAGTGTGTATATATATATATATATATATATATATATATATATATATATATATATATATATATATATATATATATATA
>JAOWBL010000002.1:12618206-12642572 GCA_028564865.1 Zenarchopterus dispar
AAACCAAAGCAGAAATCAAAGGAACCAGTCCTATTTATTATGGCATATCCCCCACCTTGATTTTTACTCAATGTTTTTCTGAATTCTCTAATTTTAAAAAATAATGATAATCTTATGTAGTGCTGAATAACAATAAAATTATTATAATGTGGACCCTCATAAACCCTTTATGAAGCCTAAATGTTGCTTTAATTTCAATATTAAACTCAATTGGCTTTTCTAAAGATGTGCATGGGTCTGTGGGTCTGCTCATTTTCTTCATGCCCTTGGGCTTGTTCTTACATATAACATAGAAAGTGAATAGCATAGAAACACTAACAGTGTTCTACCACAACCAGTCATATCTGATTTGTTTTTCCTTAAACTATTTTTGAATTTGCATTAACTGACGAGACAGCCCATAAGAGCAAAGCTTATTATGATAGACATTTATTAGAGAACAACATAATTAAGTTTAAATAAACACTGATGTTATTTTCTTCCTTACTGCACTTCTGTGCATGACAGTTTCATAGACTTTATACCTGCACAGGCTGATATCTTTGATGGTACTACTTTGACTTTGACAATGTTGCCCCTCTGAGAGCGTGGTGGTGGGGTGTGATTTTGCCTCAGTTGCAGCGGTTGTAGTAGAGCAGCTGTTTAGGTGACTGTGGTAGCAAAGATTGGAGCACTTGCATTCCATTCTCTGATCAGAAACATCTTTTAAATCCACTGGCAGCTGAAGACTGCGATAAAGAAATACTACGACTACTGTGTCTGTAGCCATTCTGAGTTGTTGCACTCTGAAAAGAGAAACCAAATAAACTGTGCTGGAAATCTGTTTCCATCTACCTGATATTGTGTGTTGGTGGTCCATCAAAAATGTTAAATTGTCAACTTTTCATGCTTTGGTGCACTCCACCAGTCCAGCATTGGCGACATATATTGTGCTAGCCAATACTTACGTCAGTAGTGAGCAGAAATAAATTTGATTGGTTTATGGTATGATGAAGGTACACCCATCATCGATGCTGTGGTGGTACTGAGTGAGCCTGCTGTATCTCTCAGTAGTGATAACTACATGTGCTTTTCACAAAAACAATTGTATCCATTTGAAAGAACATTTGTGGCACCCTTCTCCGCCCTGCCTCTGCCATTGAGTTGAGGGGTTTTGAAGGGTTTTGTTGGGTCTGGTTTGTATATGGAGTCATTCTATCTTCTTGAGCTCTCTGTGCTGGCAGTAATATTAGCTTCATCTATCCATCCATCCATTTTCTAGACCCGTTGAATCCATTTTTGGGTCACGGGGGCCTGCTGGAGCAAATCCCAGCCCATCACAGGCGAGAGGCAGGTGTACGCCCTGGACAGGTCGCCAGTCCATTGCAGGGCCACATACATAGACAAACAACTATTCACACAGACACTCACATCTATGGGCAATTTTTAGAGTTTCCAATCAACCTCACATACATGTTTTTGGACTGTGGGAGGAAACCGGAGTACCCAGAGAAAACCCACGCATGCACGGGGAGAACATGCAAACTCCACACAGAAAGACTTCTGGCTGGGAGTCGAACCAGGAACCTTCTTGCTGTGAGGCAACAGTGCTAACCACTAAGCGGCCTTCATCTAAGCAATCACATATCTTGGACCTCATCCCATTTTTCCCTTAAATAATAGTTCTGTGTTGGTTATAATGTATCTTTGTGAACAGGCTATGTGCCTCAGGCTTTTATGGGTGTTGCATTTAACATCTCTTCTTGAAAGACCTAATCTTGATCCAGGAGTGCTAGCTAATTATAGACCTGTATCCACTCCCTGATATTTCTATAGCTGTTGAGGGGGGAAAAAACTGTTACAAATAAACTAACTTATATGTCTTTTTTAGACCCAAAGTTACTGCCTGTTCATTTTTGTTCTGTTACACTATATATCACACTTTCTCTCATTTGTAGATTTTTTTCTTGTACCTCATTCTCTCCATCTACCATTTTCTTTTCTCCCTGACATATACCTGTCTCATGCAGCCACACACATACACACACACAGACACACACACGCACACACACACGCAACTGAAGTCTCCTGTGAGTCCGTTTTTGAGTGTTTCTCTAAACAAACGCCTCCTTTCCCAGTGAGGTGCCTTTGTAAAGCAACTGAACCTAGGGGGAGATGGGCCAATTTAAGCCCCCCCCCCCATCACTCTTTCACTCTTTCCTTCTTCGTCTCTTCCCCACATCTCATCTTGTGTCCCTGCTGATTTGTTTGTCCCATTGGTGTTTACCTACCTCTTCTCCCCCCGTTCAGCTCAGCGTCCACTCTGACGGTGAGGCCATTATTTTTCCTTTCCCAGTTCTACCCCCTTACCTCTCTTTTACGCTCGTGTTTGAGTCGCACTCATGTCTTTTTCTCTTTCTGCGTCCTAATTGGCTCAGCACTTTTCATTCTGTCATCTTGAGTGTTTCTTTGAAAGCTGAAGTAAGCACAGCAGGAGACAGGAGAATGTGCAAGCCCCCCTTGTCCCCCCGAAATGACAGGGTCCACACCAGAGGTTTTCATCTTCTTTTATTTATTTAATTGTTCTGCTAGGGGATTTCATAACTTTAAAACCAAGTGTTAGGGCATATACTCACAGGACTGTTAATGAAACTTGGAAACAAAGGAGTCTAAGGAGTATAGCATATTATTTTAGCTGAAAGAGAGTATGACAGTGCAGAATGCTCAAGGAATGTTCTGCTCATTTATGGGTGTAAATATTTTAGTGCCCCCTGCAGTTGTGTGTATGCATGCTGTTACCCAGTTGCAGGTTGCTTTCAGCAGAGTAACACTTCTCAGTTCTCCAGGGTTGAGACCTTACCACTGAGCACAGCCATACAATTTCATAACCCTCTGGGAGCCCCCATGTTGAAGAAGGCAAACTGTCTTTAGTTATATTGCAGTTAACCCTCTTGCTTTTTTTCTGTTCTCTGTTACACACTACTCAAGGTACAACATGTACCAGTTGAGAATTTGGCAGTTCACTGAGAGAACCACAGTGTGAGTTTCATCAATGTTGATCATAACACTGACTTGTTTGGGAGTTATGCATCACCCGATTACTCTGACAGTAGTTTATCACTTTCTTTGGGTTAAGAGACAAAAGCATCACAATTTCAAAGACTGGCTTTTGACTGATGAAGTCAGCACTAGAGACAATCTATTATACTCTTTAAAAAAGCACAAACCCATCTACATAGCCCTCCAGGTCTCATTAAATAATTAGTCTCTTAGAAGGCTTTAAAGTGAAATCTCCCTACAGCATCATGTAGATTTATCAGTAGTAATTGTAACATAATTTTAACTCCTTCATGTGCAACCCAGTGAGTGTTTCCAAAAGAAAAAGATGACTTGGTAGTGGGGAGCTACATATTGGCTCTAATATATTTTACAACAGAGCCACATCCTAAGGACCTCCCATGCTCTGTGTTGAGATGTAAAGATTGTTTGTACTTCCTCATCTCACTTGCAATCCAGCCTCTATTATCACACAAACCATGCTTACCACTCCCATGTCGCACCTCCCATCTCCTTCCTCCATGCTCCCTCTACATTCAGCTGAATTATTCATCCCCACTTGAGTTAAAGAGACTGCAAACGTTGCAAAGATGCAGATGAGGGAGGGACACCCTTGCAATAAGACCTCTATGCGATGGGTTCAGTTAGGAGCTAGAGTTTTTCTTCCTCTCCTGCTCCCTTTTCACACCCCTTTTCATGCTTCCTCTCTGCCTTCATCCTCTTCTCAGCATGTGCGCATCATTTTCAACCCTCAAGCATGCCCAAGATGGCCCCAGCTGTGAGGAAATGTCAGACGTTTACCACCCGCCATCCTCCTTACCAAATATGCATGCTCATGCAAACACACATGAAGCACAAGGGCATAAAGTACAGGCATCGCAGACATACGCTGACATGCACACAGCATGCAGACACACACACAAAGGCTGACAACCTCTTAACGCACAGCACAATGGTGGAAATCTCATTAGTCAGAGGGAATACGCCATTGATTCTTGCCTCTCTGGTCTTGGTGAGATCTGGTTTGGCACAGTCAGACTTATTTGAGAGCACCCACAGCAACACCATGGGTTAAGCCGATTATATTTTTGGGGAGCATGGAGACCTGAGGGGAAAAAAAGTCCCCCCACCCTCCCCTTTACACACACATACATACATACATGCACACACACACACACACACAGACACAGACACACACACACACACACACACACACACACCACACACCCTTATTTCTTCCTCTCTTTGTATGTTGATTTATTTATATGCTTGTGAGGCTAAGTCACCATGGAGTTATGGTTGCCTTCATTAACTTGAGCTGGAAAACGGTTTTAAATTCAGCACACTACATGTGAACAATAAATAGGGGCGAAAATGGGGAAAATTAGGTGTGCTGCTGCGGGAAAAGCAGCAACAGCTCACTAATACATCATTATGAAAATAAACTCTACAGCAAACCTAACCAAAAGCTTTAGCCAGTTTGAATAGATATTGCCTTGCTGTTGGCTATATTTCAATATTTTAAAACTTAACAAAGCAGCATAAATTTGATAACAAGCTAGCCATATCTTCCACTTCCCACCCCTTTATCGCTAAACATTCATCCTGTACGTGGTCTAGTTTGATAGTAATGCTTTCATGGTCAAATTTCACACAAGATTGTTTGAATAATAACAAAAACAAAACACGAAAAAAAACCAAAACAAAATAAAAGATTTTCCTCTGTGATTGAAAAACAAACAAAAACAAAAAAAGCAAAGATCACAAAGTTGTGAAATGCCTGGTCATTTCATGCTTGTGTTTACCTCCAGATGGTAGAGTGTGGGCCAGCATATGTGAGTCAAACTGGGAGAGAATGGAGGTCTCTCTGTTGCTGGCAACATTGTCCCCGTCGATTGAATCCTCATTATCATCCTTTCATAAGTGTGTTGTTCTTTCTTCTTTTTTGCTTTTGTAAATGGGATATTCCAGCGGCTGCTGTTGCATGTAATTATGCAGCAATTATCTGCTTCCTTGCTTCAAACTGGTGTTCCATCGCTGTAAAGCAAAATAAGATTGTGTCTATTACACTCCTGCTGGCACAGTAGGCTCACTAAAAATACAGTCAAGCATCTCAACGGAGGATTATTGAATGTTTGTCTAAACTTCTCAAGTCCAAATAGCCTATTGCCTTCCTCTCAGCCCCTTGACTAGTAGGGCTGTGAAGGGGCCCAGCCTTGTTGGGGCCACTCTTTGGTTCAGAGGGATAATTAGTCTGCAGTCTGAAAGTGTAGAAATCATTGATATGTATTTTTCTCCCTCTATTTAAGTCCCCTCGAGTCAAGCTGATTCTTTGAAGTCAGAGCGTGTATGAAATCACTTGATCTTTATTTCTTTAAGTTCATTACTTATTTTCTAGTTGTGTGCATGTCATGCATTTTTAAAAAACCCTTTGAGTTGACTTTGTGATGTGTTGTAGCAGAGAACATCAAAGGGATCACTTTCTCTCTGTCTGCTTTTCCCTCTCTCCATCACTCCTCTGTTTCTCATTCTTTTCCCTCTTCATCTTTCTTCTTGCCTTTTACAGGGTGAACTAGTCACTCAGAGTGGTCTTTTTTAGGCAAAATTGTACCAAAAAAATGGCTGAGAAAGGAGAGGCATAATGGATGCTTTCCATAATTGATTTTTTTTTTTTTTTTAGGTTGTAAAAACTCATTTAAAGTTCATTCATTCTCATTCAGGCCATTAAATATGGTTACATGTCAGTGATTACATAATGAACTCTTACATTTCTCCAGGAGGCAGCCTTACAGACAGCATAAAATTCTAAGAGAAAACACATTCTGCTCTTGTTGCATTTGTCTCATTCATATACTTGAATGAGTATTAACTTCAAGATTACTGTAACAATTAATTCTTACTACCTTCGATCAGAAGGATTACTGATATTTTTTTTCTTTACAATTCGCTCTTTCAAATCAAATGTATTCTTCATATTAAAAAAGATCATATTTAAAATTAATCATATATTCAAAATGGTGCTGAGATATGTCTTGACAGTGGGACAGAACATAATTTGCACCGTTTGTCAAAAAATATATTATTAACCAATGCAGCAGTTGATTGATTGGTGCCATGCATTTACTGGTTGCAGATATGTGGTGTCTTAAATAAAGATTGTAACAAGAGAAACCAAGCCTTTTCAGATTCATTATAAGGGATAATTCAGTAATTAGACTGACTAAGTTAAGGAAATTTGTGTTATTGTGACATTGCTTAATGAATAGAACCATGGGTCCACAAATGGATGACGATACCTTGAAAATTTGTTACAATATTAGGCTCATATTTAACAAACAAAAGCAATTTTAGTTACATCTTAAATTTTCCACTGCCTTCACTCAACATTGACATTTCCAGCTTTGATTGAATTGTTGCAACAACCACTGAACAAATTGCCTTGACATTTTCTGCAGGCATCTTGTTCTCCAGAAAGAACTGTAAAAGTGGCTTTTTACAAATCACATAATTAGGTCAAACCTCCAAAAATAATCTCACAAGTATGGTCTTCTTCAAATGACCGTAGTATGAAAAGATGCTAAAGGGGTAATGACATTAGCCTCCATTTGTGACGGTGAACTATTTCTGACTGACTTGTCATCAGTATTCAGTGATGAGGATTTACTTTAGTCCTTGTGGGTTGAAGACCCCCCCCCCCCCCCCCCCCCCCCCCACACACACACACACACACACACACACACTACTTTTGAAACTGAAGGGTTTCTTTTTTTTCCCCTATTCTTGGGCTCAGACTGTTCATTTAGCAGAAAATAGTTTGGTGCACTTTTGTAAGGTTTTCTATGCAATAGATGTCTGACAGCACATAATATGTACAAAACCTCTATCTTTTATTTATTGTGACCTCAGAGTTCTTACCCACGCAATTTTCATGTTTGTTTTTTTTAATTGAATCACGTGTCTATATATATATATATTTTAAAATTTCTTAGCAATTACAAACATTTCATTTACATAGTATCCTTGGATAGAACCAGGGTTTTAAAGAAAAACATAAAAAGAACGAATAAATACATTTTTGGTTGGACTATACCTGTAATGCTGAATGCTGCAGACCTGTTGTCTGTTTCGCTTGTCCTTCGCGTGTTGTTTTTCTTTTTCTCGAAGTTTTTCCTATACACCTATACCTCACAAAGTATATAGTGGTGAGAATTGGAGATCATAACTATTATACATTAAGCATAGAGGGATTCACAGCAGTGTGAATTTTGATATGAAATTATAATTAAGATTTAATCATACTCTTTTGGGAATAATTTAGTTTCAGTCAAGTTTTAGTCAACTAAATCTGGAATGAATTTACTTGGCAGTTAAATCAAGTTATAAAATGCAAAGGGTAATACAGCTTTTTTAAAAATTCTCTTGAATTTCTAAGATATATTTTCACTTCAGTGAAATGAAATATTTATTAACTAGTTAAGAAATGGCATTAGGGTATTTGACAGTACAATTCAGAAAGATTTTTTTTTAATTGAAAGACAAACATAACTTCACTGCAAAAAATAATTTCTTAGAAAGTTTAAAAAAACAGCCTTATTTCAAGATAATAAGAAAACTATTAGACTATTCTGCTAGTTTTAATAAACTGAGTAAATAATTTCTTTCTTACCCCAATGGCAAAGATATTTTTGTTTAAAATAAAACAATTTTGACTAGCTTTAAGGAATATTTGGCTTATTTCTAGAGGGGCTGTTTTGAGGTGTTCAGTTACTTGATCTCACGTTTGCATAGATTGCATCTCAATATATATATATATAAGATAATAAAGAACAGACCTGCTCTCACAGAAAAAGATTTGAAAAGATTTTCCTAAAAAATTATGTTTGACATCCATTACATCATACACAGTTTGACATTGAGTTCCTTCTGTTGTCTGCTCTCCATGAGGAGGTCCTCTGTTTAGGCGTTCTGCTTATTTCCATGCCAGTGGATCAGTCACTTATCTAATCAGCACAGTCTTGTAGTTTGGAGGTCAGCAAAATCACACCATCCACTCATGACATAACACTTTTTCATTTATTCCTACAAACTTCACTTTAACTTTGTTGTGTTTTTGCTCATTTTAGTTATGTGGTTTAAAAAAGTGTCTACTTTTACTGATAATCAAATGTGAAATGAATCCATAGATCTTATTTTTCTTCTATGGATTTTTACAGCTGTCTGCATTCTAACAGTTACATTACATTCTTCCAGATAGATCTTAGTCATGTTTCATTTATGTGCATGAGGTCTGTGCATGAACTGTTCATTCTGCACAGGGTTAAATCAAGTGCATGCATGTGACCTTCTTACTCTAGAAAAAAGTTAGCTTTGATTGGACTTTGCCGTCTCTGTTTTTATTTGTTAACAGAAGTTAAATGCATTTATCTCTTAGTGCATTAAAAATGAAGTTATAGGGCTGTTTTTGCCTAGAAAAAAGATTAACAACACAAACAAAAAAATTAATAAATCTTAATATGCACCTAAACTGTGACATACCTAATGCTTAAGCCTGTGAAACTGTTGGCACACACACACACACACACACAACACACACACACACACACACACACACACACACACACACACACACACACACACACACACACACTCCTCCATCTGTGCCTTGCCTTTGCCAGGAATTTTATGGCCTGTAGGGCAGCAGGTTGTGGTCTGCCCTCAAGGCACTAGAGGGATGCCCTCTGGCCTCAAGGCTGTCAGCCAGCCCAGCTGTGCCTTGAATGGTCCTTGCACCCAGGTTTCCAGACAGTGCATGGCCATTCCTTTACTTCCTTTATCACACATTTGTGCAGAAACAAAAAAAAAATATTTCTATAATCATTCAAAGAAAAACTGTTACATTTTGAAAGCCTCACTTAATTTCAAGATTCTTTTATAGTGCAGTAACATTTTCATATTTGGGCTTTAATCTACACTTTTACAATTCAGGAGAGCTGTTTTTTTCTTTATTTATAGAAACAAAAGGAAAACATAAACAAAGTTTAATTTATCTATAAAGCATTCAGATATATTACTCTTAATAAAGTTGTCAAACTGTATTTTTGATGTTCTACTGAAGCTTAAGAGTCTGCAATGGAGTTGACAGGGATGAACTACTCCGCCCTCTGATTGGACAGCTGGATCTGTGAGTGATTTGTCACCATCCAATCAGTTTAAAGCATCAGAAAAACAGTTGTTAATTACAAGCAATTATGCACACACACACACACACACACACATCTATATCTATATGCCTATATAGATATAGATGTATGTGTGTGTATCAATATATATGTGTGTGTGTGTGTGTGTGTGTGTGTGTGTGTGTAGATATAGATGTCTGTGTGTGTATTTCTATATGCATATGGTTCTCTATGTATGTCTATATGAGCACTGTGTGCCAGTACTTGCGTAGTTGCAGTGTTGCAGCAGCAAGGCCATCAGGGATTCTTTTGATATGAATCCAGAACACCACTGCTCATGAACACATACACAACACACAAAAATTATCCAACTATAGAGGGAGCACTCCTCTCCATGTCTGTGCTTTCATTCCAAACCACAATGTCATTTACATACATCAGAGCACACAGTCTTCGCACAGTCACCACAATGCTCCCATCACTGTCTTACCTTTTTTTTTTCTCCCTTTTCTGTTCTTTTTTTCTCACTACCAGTTTGACACAATCAGGACTTTAGGGGTTAATAAAACACCCATGTGTGAAAGAAAAAAAAAAACAAAAAACAAAAAAACAAACACCTGATTCAAATGCATATGTGACTTTAAGATTTTTGCCAAATTTAGAATGAACCATTAATATATATGCAGACAGTTATAAAATTTAAAAAAAAAGCAGAAGCGAAAAACAGGCAATATCAGGATATGAAAAGCCAGGGTCAAACCCAGGTTACAGACTTTTAGCAATGAGTTTTTGGCTATGTTTATGTACTTTCTGGGATCAATGTTTGTTTCTTTTTTGGTCATAACAGCATTTACATTATTTTTGTAACTTCACAAACTTTTTTTTTTTTTTAAATAAGTAAAAGTAGGACCTGCACAGGTCACATTAATCAACATTGAGTTTCAGACTTATATTAAATAAAACAAGAAGACCAGATCCACGGAAAAATGACAACAAGATGATGACGTGTAGACAGTAAGAAACAACTCTTTCTTCAAGCACAGATCCTCTCTGACAGCACAAAATTTTTAGGGTTCAACAAAACCTCTAGTTATATTTACAGTTTGTACTGTTATTATGGTAACTTAAGCACACAATTTAATGCACTATTTTCTGATTTTGTCACTTGTGACATGTAGTCACTGAAATCTAACTGTTGAGTGTCTGATAAGATGCTTTTAACTCATTATTCAAAGTTAATATTCAATCAAATGTATTTGTTTAATAATTTTAATGCCTCAACATCGCTTTCTGGGACAAATATCTGTAAATTATAGGAAAATACAAAATTTGGTTGTCCAGCATGAATTTAAACTAAATACAGGTGTTGAAGCATAATTTTAGAATCACTGGAGATCCAGAGATAATTATAGTCCAGTGCAAATCATACATAACATATACCAAGCTATGTTTCCCATGTTAATAAAGCATGAGTGTTAGAGTTGAAAACCACCACAATAATGACACAAATGTTATTAAGATTACATTTGCAAAGAAAAAAAAAGGTATAAAGGAAAACAATCAAGCCCAGTGCATAGATAAACTGAATTTAAAACAAGGATTTCTCTTTAAATTTCTGCATAATTTTGCATCTCTACTTATTTGCAAAAGCTTGTGTGAATTGCGGCCCTTCTTTTGACTCTATAATTTGCTTCACTCTTGGGTTCCTCTGCAACATTATGCTAAGTGCACAAGCCACAGTCTGCAATCACTTTAGTGAACAATTTCATCAGTGCATGCACATTGTGAAAAATATGAATGTGAAAAATAGAAATGGTGGCCTCACATTCCAGCTTTATTATTTTCTTTTTTTTCCCCTTTTGGCTTCTTAAGGAAGAAACCTTTCTTTGTAACTGAATGAAAATTAAAAAGGACAAAATAACAGAGACACAGTACAAGTACAATTAAAGAAGAAAAAACTGAAACTGTTCATGGCATTTTATTTCTGTACTTTACACAACTGAACTAAAATACACATGTTTACTGCAATCAGTCATTCAACTGTGTGCCTTTCTCAGCTGTGAAATCATCCCAACTTCATCTTTTGTGGTCTTCACCTTTTGTGACATTTATAGTTAAAAGTTGGTGCTACAATGTGGAATACCTTGATGCTCAGGCTTTGTCTTGTGCAGACAGAAACTCTTTTTAATCGGTTTCAGAATTTAAAAAAAAAAAAAAAAAAATGCATGAAAATAATTGTGTGGACACTGAGGATACTAATTTTTAAATTTTTCAGAGGATCTATTCTTACCAAAAACAAGATTTTAGTTTTTTAGCAGTCTTTTCTGTTTCTGCTCTGCACATTGTCCCATTTTCAGTAGAAGACACAGCTCTATGGCAGACCAGTTAAGCACACAAACTCTGTCTATGAAGACATGCTTGATTAACTGTAAAGAAATAAGGTCTGGCATTGAGGTGAAATAAACACATACCCCATACAGTACCACCACCTTGATGGCAATATAGACCCCTTTCTTGTAAGTAAACAGTATGATGTATTTTGGTGGGTGGGGCATAGCTGGAGGAAACAACTTCAACTGTAACCTGGGTCCAGCCCTAAGTTAGCTAGGTTTATAAGTTATGGATGAAAATATTACTCATAAAACTCACACCAGGGATGTATTCTGAGTACCTACGTTTATTTAATCACCTGGACCGTGAGTGTGATTAAGATAAGTTAAGCCTCAGAGACACATAATAGCTGACTAGCTGATTTAATCATTACCTTATTACTGAGCCAGTTTCTGATTAGACAGGCACGATAACCACCACACGCTACGTCATACGCATAACAATAATGCATTTTTTTTAACTTGCCTGATATGAAACATGTGCTTCAAATATGAGCATTTTTCACAACTGCATCTCTCCAGTCTTTTAGCCATGTCTCCTTTGACAAAAGTTGCTTTTCTTTTTTGTTGATGGGAAGTTGTGGCTTGTGTGCATTTAATTTTTATTTTAGAGCCACCATCACTATTTCTACCATTCTGGCACCCAACAACACAATAAGATGACTTCCTAAAACTTTACATAATCTACTAAACAGCGGGGACTATTTGCATTTTTATTCAGGCTTCCTCTGTTTTGCCTCCAGCTGGTTGTGTTACATGATTGTGACATAGCCCCTGAAAAAGTCATCCATAACTTCGATATGGAGCTCTACATCAATATTACCTTCAGACATCCTTGGACAATGATGTCCAAATGTTGGCTTTTGTTCCATTCATTGACAACAGTCTGGGTGATCTTTCTCATGTCCGGTACATGAAACCTGATATCATTTTTTCTTTTCTTTCCTCCAAAGCATTTGACTATAGAACACGTGTCCACTGTCTTCCTGTCGTCTGATGATTATTCAGATGAATTTCTACAGTGTCCAGTTACTTAAAACTCACTCTTTTTTTTTTTTTTGGACAATGTTTTGCTTTGATTAAGGCATGGAATCACTGTGAAGCCTTTTTGATATTATTATTGAATGTCACATTTATTTCTCTCCAGATTTCCATTATTTCTTTTGTCAAGGTCTTGTATTATTTGTGGCAAGTTGGACTGCTGCTTGAAGTCTACTCCAGCACATCGCAAAGATTTCTATTTGTGATTAAGGTTTGGGCTTTGTGGTGGACAATGTGTTTGTAAAAAATAATTTCTAATACTTTCTGAACTACCATTTTAACAAATAATGCTTGTGAAGATTATCATGTTGGAGTATATGCCAACAGTACTGTCTGACCAAGTTTTAATGTTAGACACTCTCAACACAAGTTTTGCTGTTTCAACAGTTGTTTTGTTTTCTCCTTTTCTCTTTGTTGTTTTGATGCAGACCAGTAATATAACCCTTCTGAACGGGAATAACATCTTTACACAACAAAATATCTTTTTCTACTTGTGTGTTTTCAAAAATTGGAAGCTGCTCACAACATCATTTAGACTAAAAACAATTTATTTCCAGCTGAAAATATTAACCACTGCAGAACTGTTCTGACAGGAAGTACTTATCATTATTATTACTATATATTTTTTTGGCATCTTCCTTGTACAAGAGTTTCATTTAACATTTCTTGACATAACAACAGATTGTGTTTATTGACAGTACTTTTCCACATGGTTTCATAAGGTAATTATGAGACTGTGTGGATTTATTAATCATGGAGAAATGATGGTTTCTGACGCAGCGCCGTCTGAGGACTTAAGGATCAGTGACTTGCAATGTTGACCTTTAGGCATAGGAAATTTTCCCAGACTGACTGAACCACAGTATGTATTGTAAAAATTGAAAACACAAATATCTTTGAACTGATTAATGATTCATTGGCATAGTTTGATACAAGGTGATGAGCCATGAACTGTCTGATTTTGGTGGATGCTTGTTTTGTATTCAGTAAAAAACAGTCAGATTTCTACAATTAATTTGCTGACTGATGGACTTTCCAAAACAACAGTGCTTATACAATCTTAAATCAGATTCAAAAATGTGTTTCCATATTCAAGAGCACAAAAGACACTGTGAATCCAAGGGGATATTTTTTTTATATTTTTAGCATTTAAACTTTGCTTGATTTGTTATGAATTTTACATTTCAGGCATGCAACAAGGTACTAACAAAGTTGGGACAGGGACAATATGGTGCTAGTTAGAAGGTAAAAGAAAATAAATGATGGTGTTCTATGAAACAACTTATCCCAGCAGGTGATTGTAATAATGAGTTGGTAATAAAAGCAGTACATATTGTTGTACAACAGAAGGGGGTGCTAGTTTAGTTGTTAAGAAGTTATTAATAATTGTCTAATGATAGGGTTTAATAATGTAAATGAATTATCAAAATGAATAAATCAAAATGAATAAATCAAAATGGGGAACCACCTGAATATCAGGAATTAATAACTAAACAGCACTATCAGTCTCAAAATAGTTATTCTATGTGTCAGCCTATTACTAGGGGTGGCGCTATAGAGTAACAGTGAAGGAGGGAGTCCAGGCACAGACCTTTGCAACCAGTGAATGTTTCAAATATGTGTAAAATAAGCACAAACAACTTCTCTCATTAAAATGAATCAGAATTCATTAACACAAGTATCAACAACATGTGAAATAAAGTTCCAGTCTAAACTACACATAGGCAAATGATTAACTAAACATGCAACAGAAATGTCAGTCTATATACAAGTGTCTGTGTATGTGTGTGTGTGTGTGTATGGCAAGATGGCCACGATGGCACGTGATATAAACAAACTAGATGGCGGACCAAATCATGCTGACGAAGTCTCATAATTCAAAATGGCGGACAAAGTCACATAGTGATGTAGACTTGTGCGTTTTAAGATGGCGGACGAAGTCATGCAGTGACGTAGTCTTGCGTGTTTCAAGATGGCGGATGAGAGTTCATCGCACCACCAAGAACAAAGGAAATCTGAGGCCTTATGGCCGAGATAAGCCTGCACATGTGATAGTAGACAGAAGCAAGTAGGAAAAGTTGGTGTGATTTCTTCCCATCTACGCACTGATTGCTCCGCTGCTTCCCACACAGAAACGAGAGTGTGAAGCAGTCTTCACTATGGTCGCACTGATCTTTTAACCAGAACACAGCAGTGCAAACGGCCTGATGGTAAGGAGACATGTCCAATAGCCCAGTAAGAGGCTAGCAACAATCCAACACAACTTATAAAACACTGAAACACAACACACTTCAGCGGACTGCCGGCCTGCTTAAGTGAATGGTAGCAAATTAAAACAACAACCAAAAAGAGAACATAATCAATAAGCATGTTCAAACTTAAAGATCTACATTATCTCTGCCCAGACACATGCCTCTTACTTGGGTTGCAATGGAGCTGGTCGCCATCCTCCTTGGTTGAAAGAAAAATCCACTAATCCTGGCCACGAGTCAATTGCTCATTAAATTTTAATCCAGATGTGAGCGGCTCCTTTGCCCCTCTCTCGCTTGCATGCTGACTCCCTTCAGAAGGTGAGGGTATGGCATCGCTGGCAGCCAGCCTGTTCTCCTTCAGGTTGTGCACGGATCCACCGATCCGGTCGTCAGGACCCTGGAACGTCCACGGACTGCTTTGATTGGCGCGGGTAGACAAAGAATGCAATCGTTGGTTCTTGGTAACTAATGGGCTTTCATGACGCAGCTGGATGGAAGGCCCTTCGGCTGATGGCTGGAGGCCCTTCTCTGAGTTGGGTTGTAGAGGCCTTGCTTCAGGTGGAGAAGGTCACTGACGAGTAGGAGAGGCAGAAGAGGGTGATGAGAGGGAATTCCTGCTATTTATAGACAGGTGGAGTGCACCTTAGCAGGGACCCCTGCTGGGTTTCACGGTCTGTGCCCAATGAGGATACCACTTCCTTATCTCAAGGTGTCATAAAATGCAAAGCCTGCTGAAGATTTGAGCCATGTTGCTTCCTTTGTCTGAAACCGCGTGCTCAGGCTTTGGTGGTGAGGTTAGGCCTGCTTGGTTTCAACACATGACTGTGGCCAAACAGTATAAAAGGATGAAATTAAAGATTGGCTTTGTCAATGAGTACATAAGAAAATAACTGAAATATTTAAAAGTATTATGTTTCTTTTTGAAGGTTTGGAGATACTTTGCCTATCTGTCCTTTCACTCAGTTCAAAGAATCTGGAAGAATTTCAGCACATAAAGGCGATAAGCAATTGGAACACTAATGATGTCTAATCCCTCAGAGGGCACTGCATCAAGAACCATCATTCATCAATAGCTGATCTAACCACAAGGAGTCACAATGTGAAGCCTTTGTCAAGGGGTAGAATGCAGACTTACATTAATGGATGCTTCTAAAAAAATTTGCCTGAGCAAAAATGAAGCTTTACGTTAACCTTCTTCAGAGGCAGGTTTGATGTCCAAGGCATCTGGGATGGGTCACACTGAGGAAATGTGTGCTGTGGTCATATTAAAAAATATTCCAGATCTTTTTGGATGAAATGGATGCTGTATATTCTGGACCAAAGCTGAAAAAGATAATTTAGACCGTAACCACTAACAGGACCAAAGGCCAGGCTATGCGTATTATGATGTTATATCAGTGTATTTGGCAAAGCAGAATATGCATGTGAAGATTTTAAAATGAAAAGTGTGACATTGATGAGCCTTTACAATAGCGTTGTCAGAAGAGCTGACAAAAGAACAACTGAAATGCTTCATTTCTTGGTCTCCTCAACACCAGATTGCCTTATAAATGCTGAAGGAACTCGGGAGGAACAACAACGATACCAAGTTATACATTTTTTACTATATTTATTATACCTTGAAAGTGGGGAGCTCCAGTCTGCATGACAGATGTCAAAAGAGGCACACTCTTCAGCAGAGGTAGTTGAAATGAAGTGGAGATGACTCCACCTCCTAAAACTGGCGACTATGAACAGAAATGAAAAAATGAAATGAAAAAGGGACCCAGTGGACTTTGTTATTTTGACATTTCATTCATACCTAAGGAAATTATGTCTGCTTAAAAAAATTGGTAGATGTGTCCTTTAAAATGTTGTCACCAAATTATCAGTTTCTTCACATCTTCTAAATACAGGAAAGCTGGCCAGCAGAGTCACTGAAAATTCTTTCCTTTTATTAACTTTCTTTGCTTAAGTTTCACATTTACTTTTTTTTTTCATTTTACTTTAACTTTTCTGGAAATACAATTTGTATACTCAATAAAAGGTTTAATGAGCATCTTTAATCAGTACAATGACGACGTTGTGAATCACAAATTTATGACCCATGTGTTAAAAATTAAAATGGAACAGCCTCTACAGCTGAAATTTAATGTTGCTTTTACAGTTTCTTAAAGTAACTGACATTAATGCAGGAAGTTAATACGTCCATCATGCTGTTTATGATTGTGTGTCATGATCTGAAATTGAAAGAGCGTTTATATCTTTGGAATAACTAGTAAAAAATACAGAACATTACTTATGCTTAACCATCTGAATCAACTATTTAGACGAGTGACTAAAAAACCAGAGCAATGCCTACTCCTGCATGAGCCTCGGCAGCTGTTACTATAGTGACACAGAAGTTGTGGGCAGAGTTTTCTTCTGAATTTCTTTTTGCTGCTGTTTTAACAGAGCTTTTGTTTCTTTTAGCTCTTAAACACAAAAGCAACATGAAAAAGCAGAGGTAGCAAAGTGCCCCCTGCTGTGTCACCTCTAACTGCCAGCATCAGAACACAATTTAAAAGACTATCTGAGAGCAATTTATAGCATATGATCAAAACCTTTGCAAGAACATTTGACAGTACAGTTTAAAAGGAAACAGTAGCCTCTACATCAGCCACTGATTTTAAGATAATAATAATAATATTAAGTCAGGTCATTATTATTTCAAATTTTAATTCCACTCCTTCAGGCATATTAAAATACATTTTAACCCCAAAATCCATGTTTCAGTCAATGTTTACGTGTATGTATTGTTTTAAAAATGCATCTTTTTTTTCTTTTTACTTATGCATTGAAAAATTACATGGATTCCACATCAATGTGACAACAGATCTATCTTGCTAAAAGACTTGATTTGTTGAATCAGCACAAGGTTTGTTGAAACAAAAAATAAAGACATTTGTAGCTTGTGGATTTAGTCTTTAATGGACAGGTTTTGGAAGTTTATATACAAGCCATAACGGATTAAGAATTGTTTACATACTGGTTTTGGGTCAAGATTTTTTAAGAAGCAAAATAATTTATAATACATACTGTAGAATAAAAAGCATTTTGGTCTTAATGCTCTGTCATATTGGTGTATTTTTGCATAAGTGAATTAAACCCAATCTTTTCTTTGTACAAGGGGTACCCAAGACATTTCTCATGGGAGTATAAACTGAAGAGCACCTTCAAGAACATAGTTTACATAGAAGTTAATACCAAACAGAGAGCAAAAACAGCTGGGGAAAAGGTGTCTAGGAAGTTTGGAAGTACCTTTGAGAATTTGAGAAATTCACTGAAGATGCGTTCTTCAAATCCAAGGTGATTCCAATGAGCTCTAATTATGGTGAAGCTGACATGGAGTTGAAACATAGATGTATCAGAAAACATTCAGCTCGATTCAAGTTTCATTGCCCAAGACACCAAAGTCTGAAATAATCAAAGTACAACAAAGTTCCTGAATATCTTATATCTATTTCTTTAATTACATTCCCATCATGCGGTATGCTCTCACAGGATGAATTCCATTGATTCATTTGTCCATTTTCTACTCCTCCTGCATCCCATTCAGATTTGCTCGACACGGGAGCATCATAGAGTGTGAGGCAAGGTCCAACCTGGGCAGTTCTTGAGTCAGTCACATATGAAAGATACAATTATTTCATTAGTATAAAAGTTTACTTTGTTCAGATGACAACTGTATGACAATTGTTTGCTTAACCTCAGATCTTTTTTAGGAATCCTTCAAAGTATAAGGATGATAATCTGAATATTTGTTCAAATATTACAAAATTAAAGAATAAAAAATAATTTTAAAAAATCATTATTGTTATTTTCATTTTAATTAGACCAATCTCCAATCGTCAAAGCTTCAAAAGAATTTCGGAAGCCATAGCAAAGAAATAAGCTTACTAATAAGAAGGAGAGTTCTGATCATCAGGGAAAAAAGTATATTTAAAATTTTGAAGAAACTCCAAGACATACCAGTGACAGTGTAGAAAGAGGAAATAAGATTTTGAGGAGGTTCTTCAGAGGCACTCCGATTTCACACTATCAAATTAAAGTGTTCATGTGTCTGAGGATGGATGAGTGCTACTTCTGCTAGGTGCAAGGTGATCTGCAATTCCCATGAATAATTTGAGTGTGTCTCTGTGGGAGGTCTTTCCAAAGAAGATTGTACAGCAGGAGCCCATGTAATGATAGATATATACCAGTCTTCCCTTTTAACCCCTTCTTCACTGGTTGGACTAAGCATAATATGGATCCTCAGGGCAAAGGAATATAGAGGTGCCTGATCTTGTATTGTTTTTTTTTTTTCTTTTTTTTTTGGTACGTCCATTGTTTTATGTTTATAAGATATTTCTACTAAATTTATATAGGCTGCTTGTGGGATTTTCACTGACAAGTATCTATGTCAATGCAAGAGTTCCTTATAAGTGGAGATAACTGACTTGGCTTTAAAAAGCTCAACAAATACCCGTGTCAAACCTCTGATTCCTAAGACGTTCAAGAGGAGATGATTCAATTGTGGAGGAGCTAAACAAAAATTAATCAAGCGGAGGTTCTAGTCATTTTTTTCCCCCTCAATCATCATGGGAAATGTGAAATTACCTCAAGAAAGTCTGCACTCTGGGGATGCTTTGAGGCAGCAGTGTGGGGGTGGAGGAACTCCGTGTGCCATATGGAGGGGACATTAATGCCATAACTGTGTGCAACAGAGTGCATTTAACTTCTTATGGGGGAACATCAACCCTGCCAGAACAGTGGTTTACTTCCCTAGTAACAAACCTTGGATCACCAGTGACCTAAAGGACCTACTAAGAAAATGCCAAGAGGTTTCAGAAAAGAAAAACTTAAAATCAAGCTAAAAGATAAGAATAAGACACACATGAAAAACTTAAACGCAACGTGGAGCAGAATAATACTCAAAATGTGTTGTCAAGGAAAAACAAGATCACTGGTTTCTGGACAGAGCCAGTGAACTCAACATATTTTTCGAGAGGTTCATCTCAGCTGCAGGTCCATCATGTCATGCCCAATGTCTTGAAGGGCTGTATAGACCAACTATATGAGTTTCCATTACCCCTCTTCAACTTTATCCCAAATCAGGAGAAGGTTCCAGTGATGTGGAAAACATCCTGCCTGGTTCCAGAACCTTAAATGAATCTCATCCATGTGCCCCCAATGACTATATATCTGATGTCCTAACATCACACATCATGGAAATCCCGGAGAGACTTTTATCTCCCCACTTAAGTAAGAAATAACCTTTCTGGACCTGCTATAGGTTGCTTATTATCATGGAGTTAGCATTTACAATACCAACATCTACCTGCTTCAGCAAGACCCCACATGGTAAGGAGTCCTTGTTCAAATATTTATGCCCATCAATCATAAATTTGCAACAGATTCGGCTTTCCTGAGTGTCATTACGCAGTACTGCTCTATGATGAATTGGGAGCAAGTTCAAGTTAGCTCGATTAGAAATGAAAGAAATTATCAATTTAGTTTTATTTTCCCTTTGAAAATATAATAAACAAATACTAACTACTCCATTAGGTATACCAGGTAGCCTACAGTGGCCACTGAGAGTATACACAAATACAGAACATTTGCCAATAAACTCACTTTATTGTCAGATTCTCCAATGCTCCACAAGAGAGAATAAAATTTTGAATCTACTCTATACAAACATCTGGAACGCTTACAGCTACTTTATATGACCTGCTTTGAATGAGGCAAATCATAATATGGTCCTTCTCTTCACTTTTGAACCCATTGTTCAAATGCAACCTGAGACCAAAAGAAATATGAGGAGGTGGTTCAAGTTGAATAAACTCTTAAGGGATGTTTTGAGACTACAGGGTGGGAAACATTCTGTGAGCCACATGGGAAGGACATCAAACACAATGTCTTAGTGTCTAACTGACTACATCAATGTTTGTGTGGGTAACACCATTCCTACTAGAACGGTGTTTCTCCAGTAACATACCTTGGATCAACAGTGACCATAAAACACTGCTAACCAAGAAAAAAAAGACCTTCAGGGACATGGGAACAGCAAATGAAAGAGGACAGTACAAAAAGAACTTAAAGTCAGAATTAGAGACAAGAAGGGGGTGTATAGCAGAGAGCTGGAGAACAAGCTCTTGCAGAACAATGTAAGAGATGTGTGCTCATAGGCTTCCAGCAGAGGGAGGATCAGAAAGACAGACTGTATTGACAGAGCCAATGAGCTGAACTTTTTTGAATAAGGTCAGCTCAGAAATAAGCTCACATCCTCCTTCCTGCCATCCAGCCAAACAGACCTCCTACCATCCCTTGACCAATAGCCTCCTCATCACACCTCAAATATCTCATCTTCTGCCTCAGTCATAGATCTTGGTGTTCCTCCTTGTCTCCAACCACATCCGCAGCTGGAGAGAGAGAATCAGAGGAAGGGTATAGGTTTAATGGTGTTAGACCCAGTCCTGGTGGCTTTTTGAGATACTTCAGTACCTCTTTGACCAGGAGAAGGTTCCCATGCTTTAGAAGACATACCATTTTGTTCCACAGCAAAATAAAATCTCATCCATCTGTCCTTAAATCTGTTGTCCTAACATCACAAATCATGAACATCCCAGAGAAATCTTTATTGGTCCACCTGACTTACTTAGTCAGGTGGACCAATAAAAGTTTCTCTAGGACTTTCATGATTCGTGATGATAAGCACTTTTCAGGACA
The DNA here is from genome assembly GCA_028564865.1 of Zenarchopterus dispar. Classification (NCBI taxonomy): domain Eukaryota; kingdom Metazoa; phylum Chordata; class Actinopteri; order Beloniformes; family Zenarchopteridae; genus Zenarchopterus; species Zenarchopterus dispar. Next base: position 12,639,834 of record JAOWBL010000002.1, read on the forward strand.
CTTTGGAGTTTGCTTATTGTTGTGGATAAACATGATAAAGCAAAATATTGTGAAGATAATGGGCTTTATAATTTCTTACAAATATTGTTCGGTCAGAAAACCTTTGCAATAAAAACTTCAAATGTAAATATAAATAAAGAATAATAATTTTAAGAAACTGTTATGTGTGGTTATGGCACCAGCAGCCCTAAGGCTACTCCCAATGTGTTCAACATTACAAAAGGAATATACTGCATAGTCAGAAATCACTATATGTGGCATGGCACCTATATCAACTGCTCTGGGGCCATTCTCAACTCGCAAAGTGTCACAGAGGAAAATCTAATCAGAGCATGTTATGTGTGGCATTGTCCCAACCACACATAACATGCCCATAACATGACGCCATTCCCAGTGTGTATAGTGTCATGACACAGTGTTAAATCAAGAATCAAAGTGTAAAAATAAAATATATATGCAAATGTAAATAAATTATGGAAATACTAATATCTTAAGTGAGACCGTTATGTTTGGTCATGGCACAAACCACTGTGAGTCAATTTCCAATGAGTATAGTGTCACTAAGGGAATAAACTCTCTAGTGAAGAATTTATGTGTGTCAAAGGCATGTGAGAGGCAAGAACCTCTTGTTCCTTCAAAAGACTTGGCAAGATTGAGCAATTGGAAGGAACCATGTTGAGCAGTGAGAGAAAATCCAGCTGGAAAGTTCTGGCTTGAGTAGAAATTGCCTTTTTTTTTCTCTTTTGTATTTTTTCTTTAATTTTATTAAACTAGATTTGCAAATGCCTTCTCAAACCTCCATACCTCTCCATCAGTTCCAAAAAAAAAAAAAAAAGAAAAAAAATCTTTATTTTTCTATGTAGGTCTGAACTTTGAGAGCTGGAGAAACAAAAAACATTTAGTTAACATAGGTTTTCCATATGGGAAATTAGAATTATACACACAATACATGCAAAAAACGCAAAAACTCTATGTTAATTATGGGTTTACTACTTAATGTTATAGATGCTTACTCTTCAGATCAGCAAACACTAGAAATTAAATCAATGTTGGTTAAGTATTGCATTGAACACCATTGTTCAGTTCAATATTGTTTTATACTGAATATCCTCATACTACTGATGGATTTCAGTTTTGAAGTTCAGCTCCCCAACTGGATTACTGTCAATTTTATTGTTCATAGAAGAAAGTTGCCTTTGACTTTGTATTTAAGTTACAGTATAATTTTGCAGGACCTAAAAGTTGTTAAAGTAAATAAGTAAAGTTTATATAGCATTTTTCACAGGTTAAAAGCCACAAAGGGCTTCACAAGCCATGCATAAAAAGATAAGACACAAGTATAAAACAGAAGAACCATACAACAAACATAAAATGTGAAAAACACACAAAAGAAAGTAGACAGCATACTATCAAAGTCCAAATCTAATTAAAAGCCTGTCTAAGTAAATAGTTCTGAAGCTGCTTTTTAAAAGTTAATAACAATTTAAATTCTGTTATATAACCACATTGTCCTTTATGTCTTTTCCATCCACCTATTGATAAGATATCTCTGTGTACCATATCAGACAAACGACAATCAACTTTGGTCACAAATGGGGTTTATTAAACTATAAATGGAGAAATAGGATGTATTCTAATGTGTTTTACAACATGATTACTCTGGATCAGGGAAATAAGGTCTTATTAAAGTTTTATTACTGGGATCACAGTATGAGCCCAGAACACTTGAATATACTGCGAGACTCAGGGCTTCATGTAAAAATACCGCAACACACAAAAAACTTGCATACACCAATTTTCATGCACACGTCGGGACGTTCAAAAATCTAATTTGCATAGATTTGTGCATACCGCCACTTACATTTCTGACCTGACATGAAAATGTACGTACCACCACACAAAATCTGTCAGTTGACAGTGCCCAACTATGTTAGCGTACTATGTTATATCAAGTACTGCATAGACATTGTCACTGTAGATAAACACATCCGGGTCTATCCCAACCAAAAGCCCTGGATGACTAAGACAATTCAGAGACTGCTGAAGGAGAGGAACACTGCCTTTAGATCTGGCAGTCAGGCTCTCTACAACACAGCCCGTGCCAATCTAAAGAGGGGCATTGGAGAGGCCAAGTCAGACTACAAGAGGATGTTTGAGGACCAAGTGAACAGCAACAACAGCAGGCAGGTGTGGACAGGTATCCAACACATCACCAACTACTGGACAAGTTATGGAACCATAAGAGGGGATGTATCACTGGCGGAGGAGCTGAACCACTACGTTGCCAGGTTTGAGTCAAAACAACCAGAAGCACCCAGATCTCACACAGAGACCAACAACAGCCCAAATAGCTCTATCTTCACAGTGGGGTAGCATGAAATGAGGTGGACTCTGCGGGCTGTCAACACACGGAAGGCATCTCAGGATGTGTGCTAAGGACTGTGTAGACCCGTGGGCTGGGGTCTTCACAAAGATATTCAACCAGTCTCTGTCCCAGTCCATCCTCCTAACCTTACCTGAGATCCTCCATCATAGTCAACGGACGATCACCAGTCTCAGTGACTATAGACCAGTAGAGCTGACCCCGGTACTGACGAAGTGCTTTGAGAAACTCATCAGGAACCATATCCTGTCTTTCATTCCCCCATGTTCGACCCACATCAGTTTGCCTACAGAGCTAATAGGTCTACAGAAGACACTGTGGCCACTGCTCTCCATGCAGTTCTGTCCCATCTGGAG